>VMDO01002158.1:0-176834 GCA_007922755.1 Pedetes capensis
GCTCCTTGGAAGCAAAAATGGCCAAACTGCGTCTTACATATTTTGGACATGTAGTCAGGAGAGAACAATCCCTGGAGAAGGACATCATGTTTGGAAGAGTGGCAGGTCAACGGAAAAGAGGAAAACCCTCCACCAGATGGATTAACACAGTGTCTGCAACAATGGGCTTAAACATAAATAAGATGGTTTGCCTGGCACAAAATCGGCAAGTGTTTCAATCTGCTGTACATAGGGTCGCTATGAGTCGGACTCGACTTGACAGCACCTCACAACAACAAGCAGCAGAATAAAATTAGACCCCTGTTCAAACTCATATACAAAATTCAACACAAAATGTATTACAACTTAAAAAATAAGTCCACTAGGTCTATGTGTAATGGGCAATGTATTGGAAGGTTATTGCATACATCATAGAACATGAAGGTCTTATGGAATACAGGGATGTAGCTAAATCTCTGAACCAATGGCAATCAGAGATTCAAATACTGTCAGGATACTAGCACTTTTCATACTCATTTCCATTACATGTAGATGTCATCCTTCTCACTTATTTGATACAGCTTTTTAGTCACATAGATGATCTTGGTCTCCCTTTACCTGGCTTGTAAATTTCAGGTCTTTGACTATTATTGTTGTTAGGTGCCGTCGAATTGGTGTCCAACTCTATGTACAACTCTATGATTGCAAACAGTATTGTTAGTGCTTCTCTGCTATTCATTGGGTTTTCAATGGCTGATTATTTTTTGGGGAATGGGTTGCCAGGTCCTTCTCCCAAGCCTACAGCACCTGGTGTTCCCAAGTGGTCTGCCATCTAAGTACTAATCAGGCCTGACCCTGCTTAGCTTCCAAGATCTGATGGGATTGGACACTGCAGTGGTACAATGGCTGGCCAGGTCTTTGACTAGTAATTACTTAAAGAGAGTCTACCTTCCTTAGTTCTAATTCCAAAAGTCTCACCAGAGGTGGTCAGATGCTGACTCCATACCATCAACTGTGGCCAAGGGATAAGATCATCATGTGCCCATGTAGTGGCCCCTGGAATGTCATGATAGAGGAGATAATTTCTAGAAAGGGGAGACTGCTGGAGGGGGAAGTCCAGTTCATGGCTCCTTATAGTACTTGTTAAAATTACATATTATTGGTGCTACTGGACATCATGTACAAAGCCTTAGAGACATTATCTAATTAAATGTTACCAGTAAATTAGTTACTATTATTATTTACGTATGACAGACGAATCAATAGCTATAGAAAGGGGATCACTTGTTCACACATGATACAATTAATAAAATGAGAAGTTAAAATACCAAACAAGGCTGCCAGCTCAGAATTTGAGCTGTTGGCTATTAGGACGTGAAATTTAATAAAAGTCTTTTTTTAGTTATAGACCAGAGTCATACTTCCCTTCTCTGAATGAAAGAATTTTGAACTCTGGTAAGGTGGGAAGCAGCTCATTCTTCTCTTCCTCTAGTGTGTAGGGCAGACAGAGATTGCAGGCAGTTCTTCCTGAACACAAAAGCCAGAGATGAAATCAAAGATAGGAATTCTTTAGATGTTGGAGGTCACCTAACTTTGAAGTAATTCTTTTTTCCATGTCTATATTATCCTCCTCTTTCCAACAGATATAATATATTATACTTTTAATGCTAAATAGTGAGTTTCACTAATGAATGCTGATTTTTCATAAACTTTGATAATATATATTCCATTTAGACCTATAGATCTCTACAGAAATTAAAGAAAAATAATTCTGTGATTCTAAAACTGAATGTGGGGATATTCTGGTAGCATTTTTTTCAAAAGACAGATGCATTCAATGCCTGTAAGTTGATCTTGCTTAAGAAATGGACAAAGTCTGAGTAAATTTATGACTTTTCAATCAGTTTCACCTTAATTGAATTAATTGTTCAATGATATTCTTTGTAATTTTTGAATGAATCAAAAATATCCACCTCACTTTTCCTCATCAAATATGCAGAATATGCGTGTTTTATTTTTCAATAGAGTAAACTAGAGGATGGAAGCACTGATAACTTTGCAGTGAAGGATATATATTCATTTATACACTGGTTTGTTCATTAATTTTTTTTTATAAAGTAATTACTGAAGCAGACTGAAATGTGATTTAGGAGGGGATACAATAGTGACCTAATTTCCATCTGTAGTATTTTATCTTAAAACTCTGAAGTAAATATGGCAAAACACCAAGATTTGTTCAAAGCTTATTGTAGGTACAGAGGTGTTTGTTGTAAGCCAAATTATCTTTAGTATAATGTGGATCATTTGGTTGCAAATGAAGAAGAGAAAAGAAAATGTTCTTCCATTGTCAAAAGTACAAAACCCACTGCATTTTACTTCCATTTTTAATGCACCATTGTCGTTTTGTGTCTACAAATCCTCATGTGCTAGCACCATGATGGTTTCAAGGCTTTGGTCACATGGTGCACTGTTTCTCTATGTTCTGTGCTTGGTCAGGGGGGTTGATGGTGCACTCTGGAACTGGATATTGAAAAAGGACCTCAAATTGGAAGGCACAGATCTCTTAGCATCACCACTCTTAAAAAAATAGAAACATCCAGCATATTTTCTATGTAGAGACTTAATCCTATAGCATAACCTCTAATTCATCCTAGAATTTTATATTGCTACCTCCTGATCTCTAAAACATTGGATAAAACACTTTTCTAAATCTTATTTCCCTCATATATAAGTCAGGAAAAATTAAAAAATAGGACTCATCTTACAGGTTGTTATAAAAAAATACACTTACCATGATGCTAATAAAGATTATTTCAATGCTTCATTTGTACATTTTTTCTCCAAAGTCCGTATTGAATTTGAATTTGTAGTTTTATATTCTTTTCCTTTAAGAGGGTCTCCATAATTAACTTCAAGGCTCAAATATATCTGGGTCTGCCTATAGTTACTGAGATTAAATGATATAAGTAAATATAAAGCTTTATCAAAGTGCCTCATACATAGATGAGAGAGATTCATTTAGAGATGGGAGAGAGAAAGAGAGAGAAAGATGAAGAGAGAGCGAGACAGAATATGTGTATATGTAAGAGAGAGTGAGAGATGTTTTAAGTAATTGCCTCTCAGGACTCAGAAAACTGGCAAGTTCAAAATCTGTATGATAGGTTGGCAGTCGAGAAACTCAGGAAAAAATTGATGTTACAGTATTTTTAAGAAGAGCATTATATTTAAACTGTAAAATATTATACACACATGTAGTAAAATTATTTCTATAATCAAGTAAACCAGCATACTCATTTCCTTACATAGCTATATTTGGGTAAATATGTGTGTATATTTATGTAGCTTGAGCACCTGAAATCTATTATCTTAGCAAATTTCCAGTTGTTGTTGTTGTTGTTGTTGTTAGGTGCCTTCAAGTCGGTATCCGACTCATAGCGACCCTCATAGGGTTTTCAATGGCTGAGTGCTTTTGGGATTGCCTTGGGAGTGGATTGCCAGGCCCTTCTCCCATTTTTGCGGTGCTGGTAATTGAACTTGGGGCCTCAGAGACTGCAGCGCAGTGCTCTACCCACTGAGCTAAATCCCAGCCCAAATTTCCGGTAGGTAGTACAAAATTATTAACTGTAGTCATGCTATTCACCAAGCAGCTTTACACCCTTTGACCCATATCTTCCAATTTCTCTACCTCTTTTGTGCCCCTGGTAATAATAGCTCTACTCTCTATTTCATCTTTAATAGCAATTGTTTATATAAGTGAGTCCATGCAGTGGTATTCTTTCTTTGTCTTATTTAACTTAACCTAATAGCCTTCAGTTATATCTATGTTGCTATAAATGTTTGGATTTCCTTCCTTTTAAGTGTTGAATAATATTCTAATATTAATAACAATGTGTAAATATTTTAAGTGATGTTAGCTTTGTATAGCTTTTCTAAGTTGAATTGAATTATGGCAACGCTGTATATTATGATGTTCTGGATTATATTCCTACTATTATATCAGAACAACACACCTAATAACATCATGTCAGAACTAGCATATGATGCATTCTTAAAATAGCAAAATGAGAAGTTTCTGTCCCAGGATGTACATACATTTTTGGAACCCTCTGTATATTATACTGCTATTGTGTGAGTATGTGTGTGTGTGTATGTATGTGTATATGTCACAATTTTCTCATTCATTCATTAATGGACATATATTTCCATTTCTTGGCTATTGTCAATATTGCTGCAGTGAACATGGGAACATAGATATCACTATGAAATACTTATTTCATTTACTTTAGGTGTATACTCAGAGGAGGGCTTGTTGGATCATATAGTAATTTTATTTTAATTTATTTCAGGAACTTCCACACTATTTTTCATTTGGTTGTAACAATTATACTTCCACAAATTATGAAGGGTTCTCTTTTATTCATGCCTTCATCAACATTTTTCTTTCCTTTTTGTCAGTAGCCATCCTAACAAGTACATGGGGATATCTCATTCTAGTTTTGATTTATTTCTCTGATGGTTAATGATGCTAGGTACCTTTTTATCACTGCAACCACAAACAACAAGCCATCTTGAGAACAAATAACAAAGTCAGAGGCAACATATATCCGAACTTCAAACTATTTTACAAAGCTGTAGTAATCATTGTAACAACATAGAGAGCATAGAAATAAACTCAAACATAAAGTTAACTAAAAATTGAAAAAAAATGCCAAGAATACACAATGAGATAGAATTGTCTCTTCATCAGATGGTACTGGGAGAAATAAATATCCACATATGATGAAATTGGACCCTTATATTATGCCATAAAAATCCATTCAAAGTAAATTAAAGAACTAATGTAAGCAATGAAAGCATAAATCTATTTTTCTCCCTTTATTGGTAAATGCTGGTGGGGTACAGTGTAAAACAGCATTGGCTTTTTCCATTATGCAACTATTATATCACTTTGGGTTACACTTTTATCAACTTATGAGGTTTATGGAACATTTTGACTAACATGTAGTAAAACTCATATGCATGTTTGGGTTATGTTCCCCTATTTTTCCCATGTACTCATGCAACTGTAATGTTTACTTTGAGATTATCCTCTCCCCCTTTATACTCCTATATTGTTTCTCCTCCCCATCCCCCCTTCCACAATCTTTGCTTCCCTTTGCTAGTTCCCTCCTTTCTATTATCCCTTTCTTACTAATTGTGCATTTATATATATGTACTTACATATAGGATTTTTTTCTTCCTTTAAGAAGATTCAGCTCCCACATATATGTGAGAACATGTTATTTCTTTTGGTGAACTTGTGTTCATTTGCTTACAATTATTTTCCCCAGTTCCATCCATTTTGCTGCAAATGACATTATTTCATTTTTATTGCTGACTAGTATTCCATTGTGTATGTGTACCATCATTTTTTTATACATTATTCTGTCCATGGGCACATTGATTCCATATTCTTGCTATTATGAAGAGTGTGGCATTGAATATGGAGATGTAGGTGTCTCTGTGGAATGATGACTGGTTTCCCTTTAGGTATATTCCCAGTAATGGTATAGCTGGGTCATATAGCAATTCTATTTTTAGCTTTCTGAGGTATCTCCATATTGATTTCAAAAGTGGTTGAACCAATTCACAGTCTCACCAACAGTGTAAAAGGGTCCCTTTTTCTTTACATCTTCACCAGCACTTATTACTATTTGTTTTGTTGATCCTGGCCGTTACTGGAGTTAGATGGAATCTCAGAGTTGTTTTCATTTACATTTCCCTAATGGCTAGGGATATTGAGTTTTTCATATGCTTCTTAGCCTTATGAACTTCTTCATTTGAAAATTGTCCATTCATTTCCTTAGTTCCCTTGTGTATTGGATTATTTGTTGTATTTGGATTTGATTTCTTGAGTTCTTTGTAAATTCTAGAAATTAGTCTTCTGTGGGATGTGTAGGATGTGAAGATTTCCTCCCATTCCATGGGATCTTCCTTAACCCTATTGTTTCCATTGCTGTACAGAAGCTTTTTGATTTCATGCAATCCCATTTGTCAATTCTTGGTTTGATTTCCTGAGCATTTGAAGTCTTATTAAGGAAATGTTTTCCTATGCCTATGTGTCAGACCATGTGTCCTATCTTTTCTTCGAGTAGTTTTAAGGTTTCTGGTTTTATGTTGAGCTCTTTTATCCACTTTGAGTTGACGCTCCTGCAAATTGAGAGGTACAGTTCTGTTTTAATTTTTTTGCAGATGGATAGCCATGTTTTCCAGAACCATTTGTTAAAAAGGCTATCTTTTCTCCAATTTGTGTTCTTGGCCCCTTTGTCAAAGATCAGGGGGCTATAGTTGTGTGGGTGTGTTTCTGGATCTTCAATTCTGTTCCACTGGTTATCAGGTCTATTTTTGTTCCAGTACCAAGTTGTTTTTGCTATTATATCCCTGTACTATAGTGTAAAGTCAGAAATTATGGTCTCATCTGCACTAGTTTTGCAGCTTAAGAGTGTTTTGGCTATATATGGCCTTTTGCATTTCCATATGAATTTTTGGATTATTTTTCTCTTTCTGCAAAGTCTGTCATTGGAATTTTAATGGAGATTTCATTAACTATGTAAATTGCTTTAGATCATATAGTCATTTTTTACAATATTGATTCTCTCAATACACGAGAAGGGGAGGCTCTTCCACTTTTTATTATCCTCTGTGGTTTCTTTCTTTAATGATTTGAAGTTTTCCTTGTGTAAATCTTCAGGGTCTTTGGTTAAATTGATTCCTAAGTATTTAAGTTTCTGGTGGGCTATCATGAAAGGACTGTTGCCTTAATTTCCTGCTCACAGTTGGTGTAAACAAAAGCTACTGATTTTTGAGTGCTGATTTTTTTTATCTTGCTACTTTGCTAAAGGATTTAAATAGGTCTAAAAGTTTCCTTGAGGGGTTTTTGGTGTCCTTTAGGTAAAGGATCATATTGTCCTTGGATAAGGATAATTTGACCTCTTCCTTGCCTATCTATATCCCTTTGATTTCTTTCTCTTGTCTGGTTGCTCTGGCTAGGACTTTGATCACAATATTGAGTAAGATAGGAAAGAGTGGACATTCTTATCTTGTTCCTGATCCTAGAGGACATGGTTTCAGTTTTTCTCCATTTAATATGATATTGTCTGTAGGTCTGACACAAATGACCTTTAGGGTGTTGAAGTATTTCCCTATTATGCCTATCTTCCCCTTATCATGAAAGGGTGCTGCACTTTGTCAAAGACCTCAGCATTGATCAAGATGATCATGTGATTTCTGTTTGCAAGTCGCTTAATAGGTTGAATTACATTAATTGATTTTTGTATGTTGAACCAGGCTTGCATCTGTGGAATGAAGCCCACTTGGTAAAAATGTATGATCTTTTTTATGTGTTGCTGAATTTGGTTTACTAGGATTTTGTTGAGAATTTTTGCGTTTATGTTCATCAGGGAAATTGGTCTATAGTTCTCTTTCTGAGATGTGTCCTTGACCAGTTTTGTTATCAGGGTGATAGAATGAGTTTGGTGGTGCCCCTTCCTTTTCTACTTTGTGAAGTAGTTTGAGGAGAATAGGTATTAATTCTTTTAAGTTTTGATAGAATTCTGCTGTGGATTCATTAGGGTCTACACTCTTCTTTGTTGGGAGGCTTTTTATTACCTTCTCTATTTCAGTGTATGTAATGTGTCTATTTTGATTGCTTATGTCCTCTGGGCTTAATTTTGGTAAGTCATATGTGTTAATAAACTCATCTATTTCTTCTGTACTTTTTTTTTTTTGGGAGTACAATTTCTCAAAGTATTCCCCGATGCTTTTCTGAATTTCATTGGTATTGGTGGTTATGATCCCTTTCTCATCTCTAATTTTTTCAATTTTCACCTTTTCTTTCTTTCCTTTGGTGAGACTGGCTAGAGGGGCATCTATTTTATTAATCCTTTCAAAGAACCAGCTCTTATTTTCATTAATTCTTTGAATTGTCTTTTTAGACTCTAATTTGGATATCTCTGACTTGACCTTGACAATTTCTGTCTGAGTGCTCCTTCTGAGATTGGTTTTTGTTGGCTTTCTAATGCCTTGAGATGTATCATTAATTTATTTACTTAGACTTCCCTAACTTATTGATAAAGGCACTCATTGCTATGAACTTCTCTCTGAGAACTGCCTTTGCTGGTAGGATGTGTTCTACTCATATGATTACAGGAATTTTTAAATTTCCACTTTAATTTCTTTGATAACTCATTGATCATTCAGCACTAATCTTCATGAATTTGTAAAATTTCTGAAATCTTTCTTGTTTTGAGTTCAATTTCATTCCATTATGATCTGATAAAGTACAGAGGATGATTTCTACTTTTTTGTATTTGTTGAGGACATTTTTGTAGACTAAAATGTGGTCTATGTTAGAAAAAGTTCCATGTGGTTCTGAGAAGAATGTATATTCTTCATCAGATGGATGGAATATTTTGAAGACATCTGTGAGTTCCAGGTAGACTATGGTGCAATTTAAGTTTGCCATTTCTCGGCTGACATTTTGTTTTGATAATCTGTCTCTTGGCAAACGTAAAGTATTGAAATATCCCATAATTATTATTTCTGGTCAATGTGCTCCTTTATTTTCAATAAAGTTTATTTTATGAAACTAGGTGCCCCTGCATTTGGAAAGTATATATTAAGTAACATTATGGGTTCCTGGTTGATTATTCCTTTTAGTAATATGTAATATCCTTTTCTGTCTCTTCTTAGTTTGGAGTTGAAGTCTAATCTTTTAAAAATTAGTATCTCAACTTCTGCTTTTTAAATTGCCCCCCTGCTCAGTACATTGCTTTCTAACCTTTCATTTTCCTCCTTTTATAGTCTTTATGTGTTAGGTGAGTTTCTTGGATACCACATGTGGACGGTTTATATTTTTTAATCCAATTAGCCAGTCTCTCTCTCGTTTGGTAAGTTAAAATTGCTTACATTGAGAGTAATTACTGAGAGGTACTTATTATTATGCATCAATTTGCTAATTGTTACTAATTTTTGATTCATATTTAGCCTACTTTTTTTCTTAAATTCCATAGGTTTATTGTTCATTTCTTTGATCTTGTATGTGGGATTGTCTTACCTCCCATGTATGCGAGGTTTCATTGATCCTCTGCAATGCTGGCTTGGTGGCTACAAATCATTTGAACAAGGCAATATTGTGGAATGTCTTATACTCACCATCTATTTTAAAAGATAACTTCACTGGATAATGTAATCTTGGTTGGCAGTTATTCTTTTTCAAAGCTTGAATGTTGGCTGTCCAAGTCTTCCTTGCCTTTAATATTATTGAGAATTCTGCTATTATTCCTAAGGATTTGCCTTGCAAGTGAGTTGGTGTTTCTCCCTTCCAACTTTCAAAATTGCTTCTTTGTACTCTTAATTTAGCATTCCATTTATAATGTATCATGGGGAGGATTTGTTTTGGTCTACTCTGTTTGCAGTTCTGAATGATTCAATTTTATAGATATCCAGCTCTTTCCTTAGGTTTGAGAAGTTTTCATCTAACATTTCTTTGGATAAATTTCCTAATCCTCTTATGTTGTTTTCTGCTCCTTCATGGACCCCATGAATTCTTAGGTTTCATTTTCTCATTTTGTCATAAACCTTTTGAAAATCTTATTGATATTGTTTCATCATTCTCTCTATCTTGGCATGTGAGAAAATAATATCTTCTACTTTTTTGTTGTTGATTTTTTAGTTTCAGTGATCTTATTTTTTCCTTCGCCTATCCTTGAGACTGAAGATTCTACCATAATGCTGAGTTGGTTTAATTTTCCTTGTGCCTTTAAGGTCACTGTTTGTTTTTTTGTTTGTTTATGTTTTTTTTTGTAGGTTTTCAAGTTCTCTAGAGAACTCCTCCAAATGAGATACTTTTTTGTCCAGTGAATTAATAAATTTCATGGTGATGTCTTTGAAGTCTTTTAGCATATTTACAAGCAATGTTCTGAATTCTCCTTCAGGCATCTCCAGGAATCCAGTTTCCCTGACGTTACCTGTTGAGATCCTTTGATCTATAGGATCTTCCCATCTAGCATGTCTTTTCATGTTTCACGTGTCTTTCTGCTGAAGCTTACCCATTGTTTGCTCTGGGTGCTAGGTCCCACCTCCTTCATGTGTAAAGGGATTATGTCCTTGTTTTCCCTTTAGTTTGGGTGTTGATGAGTCGCTGGTGCTTCTCTCTCCATCTCTCACCCCATAGTTTGCAGCCTCACTGCCCATTGCCTAGCTCCTGCTGCAAACCTTGCAATCAGCACTGCCCCCTCAGTTTCTCTCTGTCCCCTGCATTCCCACCCCCCCCAATTGGTCCATAGCCTAAGCCATGCCTCTTAGGCTCCCCAGACCATGGCACTTTCTCTCCATGTCACAAGCCCTACCAGGCCCCAGTGTACCTTATTCTGAACAAGTTCTCCTAGGCTCAGGGAACCAGCAGTGCCTACCACTCTTCGTTGTTCCCTATACTCTGCACCTCTCTGTTTCCCTCTCTCCAGCTTATGGTTCCAATAGCACTAGAGGACAAGGTGGCAACCATCTCTCCCAGGAGGAAAAAATAAAATCACCACTCACATACTTATAGCACTTCATTCTGTCTTTTCCCCAGAAAGTCCTAGAGACTTCTGCTTTGACTGTCTCCCCTCCTACCAGCCACAGCTGTATGGGAGGGCCTTGCCACACTTTCCTCAGCTGAGCCTCTTTGCCAGATGCCCCAAAGTACCCCCTTCCTGTCTCTTGCTGTCGGGAAAAGGTGTGTTGGGACATTTTTCAGCTGTCCCTACTGGTGCCTCTGGCTATAACCCAGCTTTTATTGTTCTCTGGTATAAAATTTCCTAACTGGTGATGACAGCATTATTTTGAGATTTCTCAATTTCACCACAAGGAAAGTGATTTTCCCTATACACTCTCTCACTGAAAGCTGGCAGACCTAGGAGAGAAGTTTCTGCAGAGATTCCCTCTGGGGAGGATGTTGGTGGGATGTCCACACCAATGTCTCTGGCTGGATCAGGTTTCAGGTTATACCTGGAGACCCATCCTCTGGGGTACACCATCAATGCTGCATTGGCAGGGTGATGGCATGCTACCTCCAGTACTCCCCTGCAGAGCTAGCACATACCAAGATCTTGCCTCAGAGTGTGCAGCCCACATGGCCAGGGCAGGTGGTAGCGAGTTGAATCGCTGATGCCACCTTCTCTGGTTTGTCCTGATTTTGGGGCTCAGTCACTGATCCCACACTGCAGTGAGCGGGATAATGGTGTGTCACTTCCAGTAGATCTGAGGCCTGCGCTCCCACCCAGAACTCACACCACACTGTACTCCTATCACAAATAGTACAACCAGGACTTCCATAGTGGGAGATGGCAGACCATATTGCTGGCACTGATGGCACTTCCAATCCCTAGGGCTCACTCATTAGTCTTGCTTTGTGAAAAATGCTGCTAGCACCTGGTCAGCAGAATTTTGGCAGGTTGCCAGGGCTGTGCTCTGCAGTGGATCTGAACCCTAGGCTCCCATGTGGAATTTTCCCTGTACTGTATGCTTTCTGTGTTCTGCAAGTGGGATGATAACTGATCATCTGCAGTGCTTTCTCAGGTGTATGTCTGGTTTGGACTCCCTTTCTGAACTCCTCCTTCAAACTCTCTCTATAGTCTGTACAACTCATGTAATGCTGGTAGAATTGTTGGTGGGGTTCTTGCTGGCCAAATTCTGTGAAGGTGGTAATTATCCTGCTGGGACAAAGCTCTACATTTCTGACGGCAGTATCTAACCTGTTGCACTGATTTCTTCTCTCTCTCTCTCTCTCTCTCTTAATTTTTCTGCAGTTGGTGCTAGCTACCTAATTCTATATTTCTTTAGACCCTCTCTCATGTTATTTATTTATTTATTTATTTATTTATTTATTTATTTTTGTGGTACTTGGGGTTGAACCCAGGGCATTGTGCTTGCATGCTCTGCAAGTGCTGGACCATGAGCTGCACCCTCAGCCCATTTTTACTTTTTGAGACAGGGTCTTGCTAAGTTATGGAGACTGCCTCTGCTCTCGAACTTGCGATCCTCCTGCCTATGCCTCCCAAGCTGCTGGGATTACAGGCATGCACCACTGTGCCTGGCTCTTATTTTATTATATCTATCTGTGCTGTATGAATTTTGCACCATTAATTAAGTTCTCCTGTTTCTTTGAGTACCAACGTGGGTATTAATTCTCTGTCATCTTTCCATGATCCCCCAAAATCATAAGTCTTTTAGAAGAAAATTTTACCACTGCCTTTTTTGCATGTAACCTCAAAAGCTCAGGCAATAAAAGTGAAATTAAACAAGTGGGACTGTCTGAAACAGAAAACTTCTGCAAGTCAAAGGAAGCAATCAACACAGTGAGAAAACAGCCCAATGCTTTGTACAAAATATTTGTAGTACACTTGATATGGGGTTAGTATCTAAAATACATGAGGAACTCACACAAGGCAAGAATAAAAAAACAACCCAATTAAAAATTGGGCAAAAGACCTATGGAATATTTCTTTTTCAAATAAAAAATAAAATGACCATTAGTTATGTTTCAGCTTTCCATGTGAAATCTGTACCTGTATCAGGCTGGGAGACTGAAAACTGAGGCAAAATTCCTATTTTTCTATCTTGAAGCAGAATGCCTTCTCCAGTAGACACCAGGTTATTTTGTTTTTGTTTTTGTTTTTGTTTTTGCTGTTAGGGATTCAATTGATAGAATCAGTTCTATTCACATTACGAGCAAAATTCCCTTTCTTTAACATCAATTTATTGTAAATGTGAAACCACATTCCTGCAATATCTTCTCAGTGATATTCAGACTTGTGTTCACTTAAGTAACTGGGCACTATAACCATGCACTATAACCATGACATAAGTTATCTACCACATGGAGTAAGTCCTCAATAAGTCCTCAATAAGGCAAAGTTGAGTACTATGCAAGGCTGTAATTATTTTTCTTTCATTTTTACCTTATACAACCCTAGTTTCTAAAACAATCCCTCAAATTGGGAAGGTTCTCAAAATGATGATCTTTTGAGAAAATGAATTTGTTAAGAGATATGAGAATGAATTAAAATGTAACCATGAAGCCACCAGAAAAC
Source organism: Pedetes capensis (assembly GCA_007922755.1). Taxonomy (NCBI): domain Eukaryota; kingdom Metazoa; phylum Chordata; class Mammalia; order Rodentia; family Pedetidae; genus Pedetes; species Pedetes capensis. The sequence continues at coordinate 13,092 of VMDO01002158.1, forward strand.
CAAAGATGAATGGAAGCTGGCATAGTTAAGTACATTGGGTTTGGCCAGATATCACATTTGTTGATATCAAATGGAGTCTGGTGTGCATCTTGTGCATCTGTCTTGGTCCACAAGCTTAGATATTAACATATGTTCATAAAGTTAAGTTTACAGTCTCAGGAATGAGTGATTATTACTATACCCTCTACATTATTATTTCATTTGCCCAGGACAGAAATAGCCTTATGATATCCAATATTTATGTCTTCTTAATTATTATGTCCTTATTATTGCTAACATGGATGGATTTAACTTAAAGGCCATAGCAGATATATTCCTTCTAGTCTGTACTGTCCAAAACACAAGGCAGCACTTAGTCACATATTCTTATTCTTATCTTTCCTACTTTTTTGTATGTTCCAAGAAGTCAGCCCATTTTCATCTTTCTCTCTCTTTTGTCTACCTCTTAATTCACAGTACTTATTCTTCATGAGAGATTCACCCACCAAGTAGGAGGTGGCAGACAGAAGAATTATATCCTGAAATTCAATAAACACTTTTCACTTATGCAAAGGAAGCCTGTAGGCGTGCTTGCAGAAGGGTAAGGCAAAATAGATTGAAACAAACCTATTTTCCCTTTCTTCTGCGATCCTATTGCAGATTATGCCTACTCTTCAAGAACCAAATTGTTCTGCTCCCCTTTGTTCTCAATAAATCAAACTTTTCTGAAGGTTAAAGACAAAAGTGGTGTTTGCATCTTGGTTACAATCTCTGCTCAATAGCTTGCTTCAGAATGGTTCTTCCTGGGAACATGTGTATCCTTATCAAAATGCCAATTATTTGTTCCTTCAGCACTATCACACAAGATACCTTGCCCCATTCTTGTGAGTGCTTTATGTATCTGACTTATAAATTACACAGATCGGACACTGGACCTCTGGAGCATGAAGTCTCACTTGTGACTTCAGTAAGGCAAACTCTCCACATATTATGGCAAAATTTCCCCTCCTAATGTACTTTCCACTATTTCAGTGGAATGTGGTTAAGTTGCAGAAACAGTAAGTGGAGAAACCATGAAAGGAACAGGATACATATTGTCTAATCCTTGTTGAATACTGAAAAAAATATCAGACTTAACAAACTTACATAAATTCTTTTTAGGTTAGTATAAATTTTCATCTCTTGTCTTATAAATAAAACAATATATATGTTTGTCATTGCATGTTGCTGAATAAATATTTAATAAATATATTTATTAAATGTTAATAAATATTTATTAGTCAGCTTATATGCACCCGGCATGTGCACACAGTGAGGATGCAGAACATGGAGCTAAAGGGGATGTATTTGATATAGAATAGCATAAACCGAAAAAGTCAAGATTTCCAGTTACATAATCAAAATTATACTAAGTACTATGAAGGAAGAATGCAGAGGAGTTTGTGAGTATATAATAAGGGGATCTCATTTTTTGATGATGGCAGGAAGCAGAAGCTTCCCCAGGGAGTGACTCTCAGGATAAGACTAGAAGGATTAGTATGAGTTATTAAGAAGAAATCTCTTTGTGCCTCAATTTCCTCATATATAATATCAGGGAATTTCACTAAATTTCTTTCCAGCTCTAAAATTGAGCCATTCTCCAAATTTCAGAGATAGGGGATTTAAGTTTGACTGGAAAACAGATGTAGTCATTATCCAGGAAGTTGCTGGTTTTTACATTCATGTGGATTGTTTATTATATGGTTAAATAGGAAAAGATACTTAAAACTGATATTTGGGGCATCCAATCTTTTTTCAATATGTTCAGTTCAAGTCCTCTACTTTGGACAGAGTTCTTATGGGATTTTCATTGTATCTTTTAATGAAAATCTTAAGCATGAACTATGCAATGGTTCCAGATTTTGCTTTTGATATGCACAGAGGGAATAAAGGGAATATTTCCTTGCCTTATACGACCATGTCTCTCGTGGAAAATATGTTTCAAATTAGGCATCAATTCCATGAATAAGCACAGTGTGAATGCTCTATGTTGATGTTTAATGGCTATAAAAATAAGACATATACATACTATGTATTTATAGTAAACTCTAAATTCATTTAAAAATATTAGTATCACAATTCTTATTTGAGTAAAACTACTTAATTTTAACTTACTGCCCATTTTAAGGAATAAATTTGGGGTAACAAGTTATTTTAGAAACTAGTCATAGCTTATGAACTCCGTGATTCTGAAACTATGCTAGTGTGGAAATTGGTATGTCTTTGAACAAGAATGGAACATCCTCCTCCCAAAAGTAAGAAATGTTTTTTGAGTTAAATAATTGCTCAAATCCTAGAAAGTCTTCCACATATATTTCTTGATATTTAATACTTTCTACAGCTTGTCTTATAAAAGAAATTTCTATGGAGCAAGCATGTGGAAAGCTGAGAAATGGGAATTCATGCAGGTTTTGAATGTTTGATTCTCCTGCACCCACCATCATGATATCCATGCTTGTAGTTTTATGGAAGACATATAATAGTCATATTTTCTGCTAAAATGTATCTTGTGCCCGTGACATAATTCAATGTATAAATAATTGATGGCAGCATGCACATACAAAACACACTAAAATCTCAAGACTTCCAGGTGTTCTCCCAAATGTAATAGAAGAGAAAAATCCTTTTAACCCATAGAGACCTTTTAAATTCTATTATAACTCTTCACAAACAAAAGTTAATCAAGACATCTACTTTTTTCAAACAATAGTTTTTCTTTTCTTTTTTTTTTTTTTCTTGGCGGTACTGGGTGTTGGACCCATGGCCTCACGCTTGCATGCTCTGCAAATGCTGGTTGGAGACAGGGTCTTGCTAAATTACACAGACTGCCTCTGGTCTCGAACTTGCGATCCTCCCGCCTCCACCTCCCAAGCCACTGGGATTACAGGCGTGTGCCACCGCGCCCGGCACAATAGTTTTTCTTATAATTAATTTTATAGATTGTATTTTAAGAAACCAAATGTAACTGCTTTGTCTGTACACACAAATACAAAGGGTTGGAATTCAGCATATGCTGAGGCTAAAGTTTTTTTCACCATGCAAAATTTTCCACTAATTGCTTGTCTTTCAAAGTAGCCAGGAGTCAAATGGCTTCTTATTATAAGGGATTGGTCATATATTTGTGATGGCAAAGACAAATTAAAACCTTGTCAAAGCTTTGCCTCGTTTAATCCTTCTACCCTGCCATATTCCCTAGAGGAAATTGAGGACGGACTCAGGTAAAGGGGAAGCCCACTGGGACCTAGGAGTGGTATCCTGACCAGAAATGGCAAAATTCCAGAAGAAACTAAAGCCAAAATTCATCCTGATTACTGACATCTTAAATGCTAGGGGTAGAGTTTGAAATGTTATAAAGAGGTGAAATGTGATATCAAGTCAGGATATCAAACCAAGACTTGAGACAGAATATATATATATATGTATGTATGTATGTATCCAGACCATGTAAATTACTCATTCCTAAGCAAGAGGTCCTTGGCTGGAATAGACTCTAAGTGTGAGCTTTTGTTGAGAACAACCTTAACATTTGACATGCTTGTCAAGCTCAGTGCAGCAGGAGGGCAGTGTCAGAAGATAAAGATCTTCAGAATATCACTGAATAAAACTCTACAGCCTCTTCCAAAATAAGATTTTTTTTCTAGTATAAAAATATTGGTAGATTAATATTTGGAATAATAGTAGTATCACTATATAGTGATTTCCCTAGCATTTGACACCCTGCTAAGACTTCTTTATTAAATGATGCTGAAGAATACATATGACAACTATTGAGGGCCTATAATGTTATCAGTCATCATAATACCCAAGATTATTTCATAAAGGAGGTATTGTTATATGTACTACTATTTCATACGTATCATGGTATCACAGTACAATCTCTTGCAAAGATTATTCGATTAACCAGAACATCACATCAAAAATTAGACTGAGTTTATTAGACTTTAAACAAAGAAAGTGTGAGCTTTCCAAATTACTGAATCATTAATTATATAATTTGTCAGGAGGCATTTATTGGGTGTTTAACATATTGCAGGCACCAAGCAGAGTCTAAAGTTTAAAGGCAAATGGGTGCAATTTCACATAATTTTTCCTTTAGTGGCAGAAAGAAGCAAGTCACTAATCCAATACAGACTGATATATCCTGTGATGGAGTTGGACACTGGATACTTTAGATCCTGTAGACCAATATGGGGTGTTGGTTTTGTCCACCATGAGGGTTTTGTTAAGAAAAAATTGAACTGAGTACATTTTCATGGAAATTATTAAGCATAGATGGGATATTTGATGAAGGGTATTTTGAGCAGAGAGAAATGTGTATCCAATCTCCAGTAAATATAGCAGATAAATGACTCATGGTGTATAGAGGATATGGGACTCTGGTAAGAAGAGAGAAAGCTAAAGATGGAAGTTAAGGATGAATTAAATGAATCTTATATTACTAGAAAGTGTAGTAGGTTTTGTGAGATGTTTGTGTAAAAAAGTACAAAATGTTACACATTATGTTGGTTTAATTTAAAAATTAATATTTTATTAATATGAATATATATATACATATATAATCTATTTCTTTCTGCCCTTCATTATGCTTGAAAATTTTCATCTTAGAACTCTGAAAAAGCAAGCATAATAAGAGCTATTGAATAAAAGTATGACCTTTCAAATCAGACAAACAAGTTTGAAATTCATCTCCTTTACTTCTTGGCTCTACAACTTTGAGAAAAGCATTAAATATTATAAATTGAAGTGTATAGTTTCTATGACTTGTAAATAAAACAACACATAGAAAGCTTTTAACTCTGAGTTTACAAAATATTTTAATTGTAGAGATTTTGTTTGGTTGGTTCTTCACTTGTTTTGCTTTTTTGAGACTGGTCTTTGAACCCTCAATACTTCTGCCTCATTCTCCTCAGTGCTGGAATTACAGCATTGGACATTCTTCACATATGCACCTTTTATTCTCAACCAGTACACTTTTTATTGGAAATAACAGGCAGGGCTCTAATTTGCAAGCAAGGAATAAACTTGGCACTAGGTTCATGACTTAACATTAATTTCTACTTAGGACAAGTGACAAAAAATATCACTGCTCCATTGGAACAATCTCACCATGTTTTGACACTTTTCCAATATTCTCACCATCCAACATCCTTAGGCCATCTGAACAACCAAAGTCATCTGCCATGTAGTGACTCTGTTATCTGCCCTCTCATTATAGGACTAAATTTGTGAGATCAGTTTAGCTTCCATCAAAACTATTGTCTCATTTCTCTTTCTTTGGGGAATTCAGTGCTAAAGACACTTGAGAATACGTACCGGTGAAGCTCCTTTGTGAGTGTGTGTGTGTGTGTGTGTGTGTGTGTGTGTGAGAGAGAGAGAGAGAGAGAGAGAGAGAGAGAGAGAGAGAGGAGAGAAAGAGAAAAGAGAGAAAGAGATAGAGATAGAGATAGAGGGAGAGATACTGAGACAGACAGAATTTTATTAGAATATAATGTATGTACCAAATAATTTACAAATGGAATATAATGTATGTACCAAATAATTGGGTACAATAAAGTACATAATTCCATGATTTATAGTATAGTCATAGAGTTGTACAACCATAACCACAATCAATTTTGGAATCCAGTTAACATTTCAATTTTTATTTTTTAAAAAATGTTTCTGATACTGAGGGATTGAACCCAAGGCATTGCACATGCTAGTCAAGTGCTCTTCCCCTGAGCTGTACATCTAGCTCCCATTTTCACTTTCCTTTTGAGACAGAGTCTCCTTAAGTTACATATGCTACCTCCAACCTGCAATCCTCCTGCCCCAGCCTCCTGAGTTGCTGTGACTACAGGTGTACACCACTGTGCCTGGCTTTCTGGTTAACTTTTTTTTCTTCAGTATTTGGGTGTTTAACCCAGGGCCTCATGCATGCTTTGAAAGTGCTTTACCACTAAGCTGCCCCCTCTCATCCATATTTTAATATGCGGTCAGGCTAAGTTACACAGGCTAGCTCTGACCTCGAACCTGTGATCCTCCTCCTTCCACCTCCCAAGTTGCTGGAATTACCAGGCATTAGCCACTTTGCATGGTAAGTTAAGTTTTTTAAGAAGAAGAATATATTGGAAACATTTCAGAAATGCTGAGAAATGGTGAGAATCCTGAAGAACCACGTTTGAAACCAGGGAAGATCCAAAGTGGCTTGCACGGTAAAAAGATGGCATCTCAACTAGAAGAGTCTGGTCAGATTACAATGATGCAGTGACAATCTCAATTGTCTTCTTGTGCTTTTATCACCTATCTATGATTCATATCCTGGAAGAAACTGCCTAGTTTCCTTTTGTATACACTTGATTATACTTAGGCTCCAAAGACAGAGAGTGGGAGCTAATTTTATCATCGCATCTAGACCACACAAAAGGGGAAAGTTCCACAAAAGCCAATTAAGATACTACTGGGGAAATAGACAAGGAGGTCTTTGTTGTTAGGTACGGTTGAGTCCAAGTCATAGTGACCCTCTCTACAACAGAACAAAACATTCCTTGACACTGTGCCAGGCATATGATTTTTGTATGTTTAAGCCCATTGTTACAGTCACCGTGTCAATCTATCTAGTTGAGGGTCTTCCTTTTTTGTTGACCTGCCTCTTTCTCAAACATGATATCCTTCTATAAGGGTTAGTCTCTCCTGACAACATGTTCAAAATACATAATACACAATCTAACCATCCTTTCTTCCATGGGGCACACTAGTTGCACTTCTAGGATGAATCTGTTGGTTCTTTTTCTTTCTTTCTTTCTTTCTTTTTTTTTTCTTTTTTGTGGTACTAGGGGTTAACCCCAGGGCCTCATGCTTGCATGCTCTGCAAGTGCTTGACCACTGTTCTGCACCCTCAGCCCATTTTTTTTACTTTTTGAGACAGGGTCTCACAAAATTATACAGACTGCTTCTGGTCTTGATCCTCCTACCTCTGCCTCCTGAGCCGCTGGGATTACAGGCTTGTGCCACCATGCCTGGTGCTAATCTGTTGGTTCTTTTGGCAGTCCATTGTATATTCAATATTTGTCTCCAGGACCATAATTCAAAAGATCAATTTTTCTCCTCTCCCCCTTATTCCCTGTCCAGCTTTCACAAGCATACGGTGTGACTGAAAATACCAGGGCATGAGTCAGGCACACCTACATACTCAATGTGACATCTTTACTCTTCAGTCCTTTAAGAGGTCCTTTGCAACAGCTTTTCCCAATGCAATGTGTCTTTTGATGTCTTGACTGCTGCTTCCATGGGTGTTGCCTGTAGAACCAAGTAAAACAAAATCTTGGGCAATCTCACTCTTTTCTCCATTTATCATGAAGTTGCTTAGTGACCCAGTTGCAAGGATTTTTGTTTTCTTAATATTAAGGTACAATCCATATTGAAAGCTATATTCTTCAGTAGTCATTAGTAAATCTTTCAAACCCTCTTCACTTTCGGCAAGCAAAGTTATGTCATCTGCATTACACAGGTTATGAATGAGGCTGCCTTTAATCCTGATGCCATGCTCTTTCCATAAAGTCCAGTTTCTCAAATTATTTTCTCAGCATAGAATTTGAATATATACAGTGAAAGAATACAGCCCTGATGCATACTTTTCTTGAGTTTAAACCAAGCAGTTTCTTTGTTATGTTTGAACAAATGCCTCCTGGTCCATGTTAAGGTTCCTCATGAGCACAAATAAGTGTTCTGGTATTCCCATTCTTAACAATGTTCTCCATAATCTGTTGTGACCCACACAGTTAAATACCTTTGCCTACTCAATAAAATATAGATGGACATCTTTCTGGTATTCTCTACTTTCGATTAATATCCCTCTGAAATCTGATATCCCTGGTTCCATTCCCTGTTCTGAGTCTCACTACTGAGACCTAAATGGAGTTTGTTTACTATCAAGATTCTTGGGTCCTAATCAAGAACCCCTCCCTGCCAAAAAGAAAAAAGCTGTAAGCTAATGATAAAATTTCAGAGTGAGATCAATATCAGAATTTCCTTACAGGTAGGGAGATTTTAGACATACACCATTGTACTTGGAATATAGATTACTTCCAAGGGATACCAACCCTGTCATGAGGAACTAGTTCTCTATAGAATCAAAATGGGCATCACCGACTTTTGTCAATGTAAAATTCTCTTCCTTTTTTATTTCCATTCTGATCCTGTTGAAATGATTACCTATGTGGCAAAATCCCAGTGAAAATGCAACATGGTCGGTAAATCTACTTCATCATTCAAAAAGCAGAGAGGGATAAGTAGTAATTTAAAAAAAAAAAGAAATTTCTTCCTGTCATCAGACATTTTCAACAGTCTTTCATGCTTATGACAAAATAGATACCCATCTGGATGAAAGTTGGTATTAGGGACTTTTGAGGCCCTTTTCACACCAGTTATATAATTTCTTAACTTTTAGTGAATTAGTGCAGAGAGAAAACTCCACAAGGAGTCACTAGATAACTATGAGAATTTTGCAAAACTTCAAAAAGATCATTTAAATGTATAATAGTGCTACAGTATGAAAATTTTCAACAATGAATCTTTAAATAGCCAAATCTCAATTTATAGAATTAGAATATAGGAAGCATGTGAGGGTGAAATTAGTTTTCTTTCCAAATATGTGGCAAACAGGTTTCTGGGACTTTGACCCTTTTTTCCAAGGCATTTGTTTTGGCATCTGTGAGGATCTCCTAATCCCTTAGAAATGTGGTCAGAAGCAAACCCAAAAGCCCAAAGCAAACTTTAAACCAGGCCCTCAAAGTGAACCGACAGTATGTGTATTTTCATCTTTTTCCAAAAGACATTTGAGAAAGATTCATAAAACCCCAGACACGACAGTGAGATGATGCAAATATTTAAAACAATGTAAAAAGTAACATATCTCTATGTCAGATATTCACTACATATGCATTTCATTGCATAAATATTCGTTGCCTTCTGCTGCTTCAATTAGCCCACTAGATGTATGATGAAATGAGAATAATAATATCTGTCCACTCAAAAATATTGACATGGAGAGACCCTGAGTTTCAGGCTTGTTTTCATGAAATTTGTGAGGTAAAAGAAGTGTGAATTGTCTAAGTAGATGGGTCTGGATCAATTTTCTGGCTGCTGACCATCAAGCTTTGTTAAGGTATGCCCTTTCTTGAGGACCTACAGAATCCCAAACCTTTGTTAGACTTAGCCTTCTTCCCGCCTACACTTTTGGGGATTTCTTTCCTAATATGAGAGTTGATAAATTATCCAAAGTAATAACTGAAAATATTTTTATAGATCTTCTTAGTATTCTTCCTCCCTTTCTTAAGGATACGTTCATATTTAGCCATAAACTAGAAAAAAAGATTGTATTTTGGTAGCAAAGTTAGCATCACACTGATCTTCTCACTGCTCATTCAGGTTTGTCTACATAGAACCAACTCAAATAGTTGGACAATGGCTATTCTGATATGTACAGTAACCATGTTTTAGGACAACTAGACCTATATTCTATTCTTCATTATTATTCATATATGTATCAATTTTAAGTACTTCTTATGTGTCAAACACTATGTTAAACAATGGAGCTATAAAAATAGAAAGTAACCTTGACTTTGAAGTTTCACAGATTAATGGTGGAAGCAGGGGGTAAATATTCCTTACGCCAATGTGGTAAGTACCATAAAGGAGACACATATGGTAACAGAGAATTCTGTTTATGATAATTGAGGAAGATATTTCAGAGGAGATGTATTACATCTGAATCTTGACAGAAGAGTCTGAGTCTGCCAAAGTTGAAGTGGTTTCCACTAAGAAAGAAGAGGTAAAGCTAAGAGTTATTGAAACTAATGATTTGGGAAGCTACTTATGTGGGCCACAGTGTAATAGCTAAGAGTTGAAGCCATTCCTTCTGGTTTCATACATAAATTCTTACTAGATATAGTTGAATTGTGGATAATTTCTCTATGCCTCATTTTACTACCTGTAAAACAAAAAGAAGTGTATTAGAGTAATACTTGCCTTACAGATTTCCTGAAAGAAGTATAAGAATGTGCATCATATAGATTCAATTTGTGTCTCTTGTTGTAGTATCGCTGTGGCCAGGCACAAGAGGTGAGAGAGGCAAGGATGTGATTCAAAGCACCAGTGGGTTAACAGAGACCAGGCAATAAAGGGCCTGCAGGGCTGTGCTGAAAGACTTGGCCATCCACACTGAGTGAGAAGCCTGTATGGATTTTCAATCATAGAGTCATGTGGTCAATTGTTTCACTATTTTTAAATGAGCACTTTATGGAAAATCAGAACTGAATCCAGAGCACACATTTCCTCTGAAAATGTACAGAATGTTCTTACTAGGACTTGCACAACCTTTAGCTTGATGTAATCTTTTGAATGTTGTAAACAGATGTCCTCATGTAAATGGAGTTATATATGCTCTGAAAATTAGGTTAGAAAAACACATAAGGTCCAAGAACTTTAATCCAGTTGAACAGGTATATGAAGTGATTTTTGTAACTCAGATCACATACCATGCTTTAATTACTGGACTTAAAATGTTTGTGCTTTGAAGATATTTTGTGTTTCCTGCAAAATACATACCTGAAAAATCATCAGAGTATGTAGTACCTTTCCCTTGTTAATACAAATAAAATATACTTTCTCTCATTAATGCCTTATTAGTTACTACCATTATTAATAGATGTGTTAGAGCAGTCAAGAGAAAAAATAACTGGCGAGCAATAACTTTGGAGCTTAAAATCTCAGTCATGTATGCAATACATTAAATATTGCATGCAAGCTGAATTACTTTATAAAAATTGGGTCACACTGTACCTTCTATTTTTACCATGTCTTTCTTTTCATTTAACATTGCATTGTGAGCACTTTCCCATATGATTGAATATTCTGCTGCATCTTTAGTTTTAATGCAGCCATTGCTGCATGTAGTATTATCATCAAGCTGAAAGACAATTTCTCTAACTTTTGGACATTTATGTGGATTCTATTATGTGTTGTTGATAATGTAAAAACCAACATTTATGTAGCTAATCCTTGCCCACATCTATGACATTTTTTTCCTATGAGATAATTAACAGCAAAGCAGTTCTCAAGCCATGAAAGGCACTAATTTAACTGCAGATACTGATCAGGGCTGGGTCTTCCTGAACCTTTCTTAGAAATGTGGTTCCTTAGGTGTAATACTGCTTTCACAAGCTGCTTGACTCAGCTAGGTTCACTGTCTCACAGGGTGGATGACAGTCATTTCTTCTTGAAGAATACAGTTGTTGTTAGGTACCTTGGAGTTGGGTCTACTTATGTGCTGCGGAGTTGGGTCAACGGGCTGGGATTTATCTCAGTTGGGAGAGTGCTGGTCTGCAGTCTCTGAGGTCCTGAGTTCGGTTCCCAGCACTACAAAATGGGAGAAGGACGTGGTAACCCACTCCCAAGGCAATCCCAAAAGAGTCAGCCATTGAAAACCCTATGAGGGTCGCTATGGGTCGGACTCGATGGCACCTAACAACAACAACATAGAGAGTAGCAATCTTTTGTTGTTGTTATCACTGAGTCGCTTCTGTGTCATTTAGGCCCTCATAGGGTTTTCAATGGCTGATTGTTTTGGGATTGTTTCAGAAGTGGATTGCCACATCCTTCTCCAGGTTTTGTGGTGCTGAGGATTGAACCCAGGGCCTCAGCGAGTGCAAAACAGCACTCTACCAATTGAGCAAAACCCCTGTCCAGTGGTCATGTGTAAAAGAGATGACAGACCATTACCTGCTGTTCTGGGGCCTGAGTGCAGGGACCAGAGAGGAGGCAGTTTTGAAGGATTCCACTCAGTACAATCTGACATGGGAGCCACGCCTCTCTTCATTCATGGATTTTAATTTTAAACCAACAGCTGCTCTTCAATTTGAAATTGTATAGCCAGAGAACACAAGCAAAATCAAAGCATTAGCCCTTAATGCAGGTTTTGCTGTTTGTAGTTGTTAGGTGCCTCTGAGTCCCATCAGACTCACAGCCTCCCTCACAGGGATTTCATGGCTGTTTGTTTCAGGATTGCTTCTGGAGTGGATTGCCACGTCCTTTTCCCATTTTTGCAGTGCTAGGGAATCCAGGGCCTCAGAGACCACAGATCAGCACTCTACCAACTCACCTAAACCCCAACCTCTAATGAAGATTTAGGACATTAAAATGTTTTTGATATGTTTTTATATCATTATGATTTCAACAGAAACTCATTTTTATTTCCTTTGATTGTTGTTGTTGTTGTTAGGTGCCTTGGAGTCAGGTTCAACTCATGGCTACCCTATGTACATCAACAGAATGAAAAACAATGTGACACTGTGCCATGCCTGGCACTATCATCAGTGATTCTCTGGTGGGATTATGGAATGGGCTGCTAGGTCCTTCTGTTTTTTGGAGTGCTTGGGGCTCGTACCCAGGCCTCAAACAGTACAGAACAGCAGTCCACTCTACCAATTGAGGTAATAATTAAAGAACACTTCTTTTCCAAACCAAATACATATATTTGGATATTTGAGGGAGGGGAAAAACAAAAACAATAACAACAACAAAAAACCCTCAAATGACCCGACTCATATAGACACCTTCTTTCTAAATCTTCACATTTTCCTTTGAGGAAAATATATTCAATTATAATCTAAACAAAATGTGTATGTGTTCTAAAATTTTATTGTAATAAATATTCACTTATTTATGTACTTATTTATGAAATACATCAAACTTGTTGACATAATACAAACAAAAATGTTTTTGGCTTTTTTATTGTTTTATAAAATCATTTTTGTCATTATCAAATAAAAATTAGGAAAAAGTCACCTATGACTCTACCAGCTGGATATAATCTGTTAACACTATCCTTATTGTATACATCAAGTAAAATAAAAATAGGATCATCACTACTTATGATTTTTTCACATACCCAAAACATCATTTAAAAATCTTTCCAGAAATTATATATGCTTTCATTTAATGTTTAAGACATACACCAAATCTCATTGTATTGATTTCTTTAGCCAATCTTTTTTTTAAGTAGCTTGATTTTTTTAAAAAGCTAGCATAAACATTGCTGCTATGAGAATATTTGTAGTTGTAGTTTGTTTAAACTTATTTAAAAACTTGCCTCTAGGAAGATTGTACCAATTTGCTCATTCATCAGCCATTTATGCGAAAGGTAGTCACATATCTATTAATGGTTTATATCTAGTGAAATTGAGGTCTCCAAACATCAAGAGAATGCCAATGTTAGTGTCAGTGAATTAGAGCTGAAGTTGAATCCTCACTTCCAGTTTATTCTGTTGCATTTTGCTGGGAGGAAAATGATGAGATTCCCTGACATTTTGGCCCAGAAGTGGTGGGGAAAACATTTGAAACACACTGGCAGGGTCTTTCTTTCCTTTCCTTTCTTTCCTTCTTTTCTTTCCTTCCTTGCCTTCTTCCCTTTCCTTCCTTTCCCTCCCTCCCTCTCTCTCTCTCTCTCTTTCTTTCGCTTCAGGAAGCAGTCAGTTGTTCAAAGAACAATAGTTAGGAAACCAAGCCCTCAGAGGACCGTATTAACTCCCACAGTAACAAGTTCAGGGACTCTCAGTGTCTCAGCTGTTCAATAACCAGTTGATGGGGGTGGGGGAGAGGTTGCCATGGCGATGCCCCACCGCACGTGCCGGGCGGGGAGGGCGGGGCGGAGGTGTCTTTGCTGAGCTAAAAGAATACATGGAGGTTGCCTCGCCGGGGGAAGCGCCCCGGCTGTCTTAGCTGCTGCCTGAAGGCTGACCCTCCCCGCAGCGCCAGCCCAGGGAGCACTAACCCCCCAAGGGAGGCGCTGTGCTGTCGGCACAGGGCAGCCCCTGCCACCATGGCAGCTGGTAGCCATTTTAGCACATCTCTTATTCCTCCGCCCCTTCCCGGGTCAGGGCTTTGTGGGGCCCGGATCGATCCGGGATCTGTAACAGGAAGCGGACAAGCCGGGGTACCGGGTCACGCGCGCGCCCTCTCGGCTCGCCCCGCCTCCCACGGGCGGGGCAGGGCAGATGGTCGTGGTTGGTTGTTTGGGTCCCTGGCTGGCTGGGAGGCGATATCACATCTAACCCTGGCTGCGGGTGCGCGAGGAAAAGGAGACTCAAATGTGATTCAGAAGTGAAGCCTGTTGTCTTGTTGCATTTGGCAAAGGCATCTTATTTCGTATTTCATTTGCATTTTGCTGCAGTGATTTCGCAGGGAAAACAAGTCCAATTTGCCTGGAATTAAAAGTGATAATTCACACATTGTAAAGAATTAAGCACATGCTAACTAATCTGGGGTGTTTATACCGGAAAGAAAATGCAGGCAGCATGTGCCTTTACAATTTACGCTGCTGCTTTCGGGAGATGGAAAGCTGGTCTAGATAATATTTACTTTTATTAAATTTGGCCGCAGTCCTTGCTTTAGACATGTTATTTTCCACTGGATGGATGAGATATTGCTAAACTGGCATTTGGTTGGGCTGCATTGCGTTTTTGTGTCTGGTACAAGGCACGTGGTTTAATAGAGAACTCTGATTTTTATAACGACTGAAAGTAGTGACTTCTGTAATTATGCTGATGTAATCGGATACTAAATCTTTTGTGGGAACAAGAAGAGAGTTTAAGCAGAAAAAAACTATTAAAGATAGTGAGGATGTGGGTTGAAGGCATAGAAAAGGTAAAGCAGGAATATTTATGCTGCCTTCAAACTGGTAGCAAAGCTCATTTATAATTCTATAGGTACAGAATCTGCAAACAAAGATCACTGCAATCATCATTGGCTTTTGCAGACGGAAAAAGACTTGAAGAGGTCAAGAATTAATTTTTCAAGGTCACAAAAGTATAGGACACTAATATGACAACACTAAACCAAGAAGACAAGGTGAGGGATTACCTACAACACTTCAGTAGTTCTCAAATTTTGGCTCTAATGCTCGTGTATACTCTTAAATAATTATTGAGGACACTTAGAGATTTTGTATTTGTGGGTTATATCTATCAATATTTATCTTATAGAATTTAAAACTAAGAATGAAAATACTTATGAAGTCTATTTAAAAATAGCAATAAAAACATATGTTCGCCTAATTTTATGCCAAAGAAAATAGTTAAGGGAGAGACATAGTTTTATGTTATCTGAACATTGCTTTACTGTCTTATAGTTGGAGATTCATCATTACTTCACACTCAAGCTACTGAGGATGCTGAAAAGCTGTACACACATCTTAAGACATGTTTATCTATGTGTTACTTTTCAAAGTTGAACTGAATTACAGTAAAAATTTTGGTAGCATGATGTTGGCTCAAAAAAAGGTGATAATAAAATTATTGCTAACACCACCATGGAGTCTTAAATATCAAAATGGAAGTTTTCATCCAAAGAAGTACAGACTTTTTGTTGTTGTACTTATTGTTTGAAACACTATTTTAGGTTTTTGGTTGGTTTGCATGGTTATGTTGTGAGACAGAGTCTTGCTGTGTAGCGGAGGCTGGCCTTGAACTCACATCAATCTTCCTGTCTCAGCTTCCCAAGTGCTGGGAATACAGATATACTCCACGATACCTCAGCTTACGGGCAGTCTGTTTTAATGTTTTGTTTTGATTGTACTATTTGTAGAAATTTTGCTTCAGAAAGAAAGAAAAGAGGAAAGGGCGGGAGAAAGGAAAAAAGAAAGGAAGGAAAGGAGGGAAGGAGGAAGGAAGAAAGAAAAAGGAAGAGGAAGAAAAAGAAAGAAAAGAAAAAAGAAAGAAAGCTTTTGGAAAGCATCAGAAAGAGTTTTGAGGACTCATACCTATGTAGTGTGCAACCCTGTTTCCTGAGAGTAATTTAATTACATTTCATTAGTGGGAAGAAATAGTCTTATTCTTAGCATTTGCCATTTTCTCTGGTGTAATTATTTCTAACATGACTGAAAATCCAAAGTTAGGAAGAAATGAGCAAATAGCAAACTAGTGTATAGTATTTCTACCATGCAACTGTTGTTAGGTGCCATCTAGTTGGATCCAACTCTTAAATAATCTCAAGATAACATAGATAATAGCAAAATTAGCAAAATAAGAAATGATGGGTTTTAAATTGTTACTACATTTAACAACTTTCTTAATTATAATGCTTTATAATTTAATTTTTAATAAGGGATATATTTGACAACTGGATCATAAAATTCTTCAAAATTTGAGGATTGGCCATTGAAAGATGATGGAAGCACCTCCAATATACCACTACCTCTGGGGGTCCTCAGACTATAATTTGAGAATCACTGAATTGTAGTCCTCCCTTATCCAAGGGGCATACATTTCAAGACAGTGTATAAATGAAGCCACAGATACTATGGAAAGTCCATATATCCTAAGTTTTTCCCTATACATATGCTCTTATGATAAAATTTAATTTATAAATTAGGCACAGTAAGGAATTAATAATAACTAACAAAATGTTGTTGTTAGGTGACATTGAGTTAGTGTGCGACTCATAGTGACCTTATGTATAACAGACAAAACATTATTGTCAGTGCTTCTCTGCTATTCATAGAGTTTTCAATTGCTGATTGTTTTTTGGGAGTGAGTTGCCAGGTCCTTCTCCCAAGCTTTTGGCACCTGGTATTCCCCAGGCAGTCTCCCATCCAAATACTAACCAGGTCCAACCCTGTTTAGCTTCCGAGATCTGAGGAGATCAGACACCACAGTGGTACAGCTACAGGCAACTAATAAAATAGACCAAATATAACACTAAATTGTAATAAAAGTCATGTGGATATGATCTCCGTCTCTCTTTTTCACTCAAAATATCTTATACTATGCTTAATCTTCTTATGATGATGATGATGTGAGATGACACAATGCCTAAATGATGAGATGAGGTGAGATGAATGACAGGCATTTTGACATGACTTTCACCTAATGCATAAGGGTTACTTAAACACAAACACTGCTGTAGCACAATAGTTTGAGATAGCCACTAAGTGACTAATGAATGGGCAGCATGTACTATGTGCATACACTGAGTGAAGGGGTGATTCACATCCTGGGGAGGACAGCAAGGATAGCATGAGATTTCATCACACTACTCAGAAGTGTGTGTAATTTAAAACATGTTTATTTCTGGAATTTTCCATTGAAGATTTTTAGAGAACAGTTGACTGAAAATGGCTGGAACTATGACAAACAAAACCATTGAATTAAATTAATTCAACAAAAATATAGAGCACTAGTTTGTGCTAGTGTCTGAGTATTACATGAACTAAAATCTAGAAATAAAGGACTAATATTAAAGGTAGGGAAAATAATTTGCAGATATGATAATTACTGTTTAGTCTCTTTAGGTTCCTATAACAATATACCATAAAATGGGTGGCTTATAAACAAACATTTATTTCTAACAGTTCTGGAGGTGAGAAAGGCAAAGATCAAAATACCACAGATTCAGTTTCTGGTGAGGGCCTATATCCTGCCATCTCATTTTCTTACATGGTGGGTGGTGCTGGAAGCCCTTTGGGGTCTCCTTTATAGGGCACTAATCCATTCATGAGATCTCTGCTCCCCTAATCACTCCCCAATGGTCCTACCTCCTAAGATCAGGACATTGGTGATGGTGTTTTATCATATGAATTTTGGGGAGGACACAAACATTCAGACTACAGCAATTTGGATGGTTTCAAACTTCTAATTATTAACTTAAAAAAATTGAGGTAAGTATCTAGGCTTTATAAAGCCCTCATCAACACCCTTCCTAAGCCCCTAGTGATAATGTGTTTGAATTTTTCCTGGGTGTTACTGTTTTACAGCTTGTAGTACGATTGTAAACTAAGCCAATATTTTCATCTAAAAGCAGTGATCTGGATTTAAGTCTATCTAAAGGTAAAATATTGTCATTTTTACCAACAGAAGTACATAAACCTCCATGATTTATGATTTAAACTTCTCTGCTACAGACAACAGGATTTGTTTGGTCTTCACTATAACCATTGTATTTTAAGATTACAAGAACTTATGGTGAATGCTTGAAATATGTACTAGCATGCAGAAAATTAGTCATTCAGTGATTATTTATTGATCATCTGCTGTTTACTAGAAAGCTAGTAAGCTTACTTCCTAAGAAGCCACTCAGTGTGTAAAGCCAGCATTAATCAAAGGTATTTCCCTGGGCATTAGGATTGATGTGAGAAGGGAATTGCCCTGAGCACTGTTAGGGTAAATTGTAGAGGCACAGAACCCCTTTTCATTCCATTTTTCAACTACTATTGTGTTACACATGAATACACATGTGAAAATATTATTTAATGACAAATTGGGTCATGTTTGCTGTGGACACTGCCTTGCAATACTTGAAATGATTTGGTTATAAAATACTTTTCTTTGATGAGTTAGTGTCAACTGTACAGGAAGTTATTAAATTGCAAGAGATATTTGGCAAGGACCTTTCCAAAGGGCCTTGGTCTCTAGTGATCTGTACACTTTATATATCTCTGTCTATAGGGAGCCATAGGCCCGACATGAGTTAAAAGGCAATGCCTGCATAAATGGCTACATGACAGACGTGACCATAGCAGGAAGCTCTGTTACCTGTGGAATGAGGAAATGTCACATCAGAGGCTCTGCTGAACTTTGTTCCTTGATTGTCTCTTTAGTTACTATATTAACATGACTATAGATCTGAACTTTGTTCCTTGATTGTCTCTTTAGTTACTATATTAACATGAGTATAGATCTGAACTTTGTTCCTTGATTGTCTCTTTAGAATTAATCTGTTGCTGGGGGCTAACTTAAGCTGATTGTAAACCTTATGACTGTTACAAAGTCCATTGCACTGCAGTTACCTTTGTGAGCTTTTTTAAGTATCTCCTTGAGTTACTATGTAAGCATGAGCATAGAGAATAAAGTTTTGCTCAAGACCATCAGTCTTGGCCTCTTCGTCTCCTTCATCCTCGGCTCTCCCCTTCACCCAGCTGGACCATGGTATCTGCCAAGTGCAGAATGGCCAGAGTGTACTTGCTACTATTTCAAAGGATGTAAGACTCCAATAGGGAATGGCCTGTTTTGTGTGGCTGCATGTCATTGATAAAGCCACACCCATAAAAGATGTGTAACCTAGATGTGAGCAATGGAAAAATAGACCTTCTGTGGTTAGAAAGTCAAACTGCACAGCTCACCGTACCAGGCTCCATTTCTTTCATGTCTTTCTTCATCATCGGAGGTTTTAGAAAGCAAAGTCCTGGGATATGGCCAAAATAATGGAAATCACCTTACATGGTTTTCATAGCTTTGGCTTCCTACATATTTCTCACATGTGAATGGATGGAAACTTGAGGAGTCAGTTCTTCAAATAATTATCACTATGATTTTGGGTAAGTCTATGAGAAACTGGACTTAAATATCCTCTCCATACTTCTAAAATAATTTTACCTCAAATATAAGATGCCATAAGGTTTAATGAAGGCTAGAAGGCTCTTGATATTAAAGCTAAATATTACTGCAACTAGACCACTTCCATATCCTTACTGCAGAGGCAAATTGGTGCAGTAACTAACATGAGGATTAAAATCAGTAAGAGATGAAATTGAATCCCTCCTCAGCTACTTACTAGCTATATAACCTTGGGCACATAACCTCTTTAAAACTCAATTTCTTTATCCTTAAATTGGAGATACATCCATTCAATCAAGTGTTTATTGAACATTTAGTGTATGCTAGTCACTCCTTGAGGCACAAATGCTGTCAATGAGCAAGACAAATCCTCTTCTCATGCTTAATAACAGAGATAGACAATAAAAAATAAAAATATAGAATAGAATATAAGTTGATGATAAGTGCTATAAAGCATTGGTCCCCAATTTTCTTTGTCTTAGTACTTTTAAAATCTTAAATCATAGAGAACTCAAATAAATATTTTTATATGTATTATACCTATTGATATTTGTCATATTAGGAAGTAAAAAAATTTTTTTAAATAATTATTATTTTATCTTAACATTGACTACCCCATTACATGTTAATGTTAAAATATTTATTAACAGTGACTACATATACAACTGAAAAATAAGTTAGTAAGAAAAATGTCATTATTTTTATATTTTTGCAAATTTCTTCAATGCATAAATAACAGAGCACAGTTGGGCTCTCTTATCTGTGCCTACATTTGTGGTGATATTGTTGTGGATGAAGTATAAGAAGAATATCTACCTTCACACAAATAAATACAGTCAGACTTTTGTATCTAAGAGTTCTGAGTTCAAGCTCTGAGTTTGCAGATTCAACCAAGCCCAAATTAAAAATATTTTTAAGAATTGTTTGTGTTGAACATTTACATGCTTTTCTTCTTGTCATTATATTCTAAACAATACATTATACAACCTTTTTAAAGGTTTTTTACATTATATTAGATATAAAAAATCCAGAAATGATTTAAACTATAGCGGAGGACATGCATGGATTATATGCAAAATATTACACCATTTTACATAAGAGACTTGAACATCAGTGAACTTTAGGAACTTTAGTGGGGGAGTCCTGGAACCAATCCAATGTGCTTACCAAGGGCTGGCCTAAGTTGGAAAAGAAAAGCTACTCAAATAGCACTTTTGGATAATAAGGGCTGTTCTTTGATATTTTACAAAAACTGGACACACAGTCATTTCTTCCTAAATCTTAATTGCAATATAGAATGTGAAATCATTAACAATGAACTTTGCATACTCTGTAAAATTAAAAACCATGAATCTGTTTCACACTTTGAATGGATCTTTTATCAATTCATGTCATCATTCATTGGTCATTTAGAAAATATTGTTTTACTGGATTTTACATCTTCTATATTTTGAAATATATAATTGTAAATACTGATAATGTAACATCTGTTCTCATCAGGAAAGGGAAATCCAGCATGACTGCCAGATGGCCTTAATGGAATATGGTAACACTAACTGAGACATAGGATATAAGGAGAAGAAGAAGGGGACTATAGAAGGAGGGGCGATGAACCCAGTTTCTGGTATAGTAAGTCTGTAATATCTGTGGGGCATTCAAAGACAAACTGGCAACACTTGATTGGAAATACATGTTTGGAGCTCAAGAGACTGGACAGAGATGGAGGTTTGGGAGTCAGTACTTACATGGACTAACAGTGCCAAAGCCTTGAGGGGAGGAAGACTTACAGCAGCACAAGGGCAAAAGAGCATGAGAGCAATAGGAGCAGAACCTCAATTTACCAGTGATAAAGAGAAGAAAAGAGCTCATGATGGAAACTCAAAAAGGAACTTCAGAGGGTGGTAAATCAGAAAATGGCAGTGTCTTAGACTGATAGAGAGCTTGAACAACTAAGCTAGAAACTGGTGCTTCCAGTTCCATAATACGCATGGATATCAGCATCTGCATTGTTAAAATGTGGATTTTTATCAGGTAGATCAGTAGTGCGGACTGGGATTCTGCATTTCTAACAAGTTCCTTGGTAACACCAATTTTGCTCTTCATACTTCAAATAGCATGCCTTCAGGACACAGAAAATCCTCAAAGGTTTGGAGTTTTCTGTTTAGTTAAAGGAAACAGAGTCAGTGGTTTTGAAGAAAAATATGCCAATATTTAAAGCTTCTCCTCTCCCATGAGTGTATATTGAACTCTAAGGCTAGAAGCCACCTTCTCTGCAATATGAAATATGCATAGGGTGTGCCCACTAGATTTACCAATGTAGAGGTCAGTGGCTTTAGTTGAGAGTGTTTTAATATGGTATTGGGTTGGGAACTTGATTGCAGTTAGTTGATAGAGATAAGATGGACATAACTTGCTTTGATAGAGTGCTTTTTCCCTTATATTATTATGAGAATTTCTTAAATTCTTAATTATCACACAATAGTTATACATATTTGGAGTATGGCGTCATAATTTATACAAGTATATAAGGTATCGTGGTCAAATAAAGATAACTCACACTTTTATCTCTTTTATTATTTCTTTGTGTTGGGAACCTTTGAAGTCCTCTCTTCCAGTCCTTTATAAAATGTATAAGCAAGTATTATATTCATCCCAGTTTGCTATAGAGTACTAGAACTTACTCATTCTATCTAACTGTATTTTGGCAGCCATTATTCAACCTCCCTTCATCTTCCTTTCCCCAACCTTTCCTAGATTCCACTAACCACTGTTTTATTCTCTTCCTTTATGAGATAATTTTTAAACATAGAGCAAAGCCAGATGCATTTTCCAGAGAAGCCCTGCGTACTCCTCAGTCCTGTGTACTCTACCACTAACATTATAGAACCATCACCATTGATCACCCACCAATCCCATTTTGCAAAGCATTTAAAAGTATATCAGTATATTTTCACCTAAATATTTCAGCATAAATGTCATTAAATAGAGTTGAATGAGTGCTTACACACATTTCTTTTGGTATAAAATTTATATGTGTTAAGTACTCAAAGCTCAAATGAACAATTATTGACTTGTAACAAATGCCCTCTCTCTCTCTCTCTCTCTCTCACACACACACACACACACACACACACACACACACACACACACACACACAAAATCTCCTGCCCATATAGAGAAAATTACCATCACCCAGGAAATTTCTCTCTTGCCCCTCCCAAGTCATTTACCCACTAATCCCCAAAGGCAACCTTGGATCTGATTTTATACTTCCATAGATTAGTTTTACCTATTCTAGAATTTCATATAAATAAATTAAGACAGTATAGACTTTTATGTAAGGCCACCGTGACTGTTAATTATGTGTCAACTTGACAATGTATTGTGCCTAGCTATTTAATCATTTATCAATCTAGATAATGATGTGTAGGTCTTCTTTACATGTGGTTAACATCTACAATCAGTTTACTTTAAGTGAAGTAGATTATTGTTGACAACACGTTTGGGCCCCATTAAATCGGTTCATGGTCTGAAGAGAAAAATGAGGTTTCCTGAAGAAAAAGAAGGAATTCTGCCTCAACCTTGTAACATAAAGTCCTGCCTAGGTTTCTAGATGACTGGCCTGTCCTATATATTTTGGCCTTATTAGCTTCCAAAATCACATGAGCCTAATCCTTAAAATAAATCATATGTCCTATTCTTCTTATTGTCTCCAGACTTTTACTAATTATGAATAAAGTCCTCATGAACAATCTTTAGCAAGGGAGTTTATGAACACACATCTTTGTTTATCTTGAGTAACTATCTTGGAAAGGAATTTCTGTTTCGTGGAATAAATGTATTTTCAATTTTATAGGAAACTATCCCATCTGTTTGCTAAAGTGATTGCAGCATTTCATATTCACACCACCATGCATGAGAGTTTCAAATATTCCACATTTTCATTACCATTTATTGTGTAAGTTCTTTGGACCCTGGCTACTCTTGTGAGTGCACAGCTGTACATCACTGTTGATTGATTTACATTACTCTCAAAGAATGACTCCCTCATGTGCCTACTGGTCATTTAGAAATCCTTCCTTGTAACATATCTACTAAAAACCAGTCCATTCTCTCACAGATCTTTCTATCATCTGTGATAATAGCCCCTTGCCAGATACATGTCTTGAGAACACCCTCTCCCTAGCAATGCAGGATTTCATTAACATCATTTGAAAGTTAATACAGACTTCAATGGGGAAATTGGAGAAGAATGTGGCAGTCTACTCCCCCAAATAATGTAGAAACAATTAGCCATTGAAAACCCTATGAGGAAAACCAGAAATGTTAAAATTACTAGAAGAAAAGATAGGCAATATGCTCCAATATATAGGCATTGGAAAGCATTTCTTTAATAGGAATTCTATTGCTCAAGAAATCACAATAAGTATAGATAAATGGGATTACATGAAATTTAAAAGCTTCTGTACAGCAAAGGAAATAATCAACAGAATGAAGGAACTCCCCAGTGAATGGGGAAAAAAAATCTTCCCATTCTATACATTGGACAGAAGACTAACTTCCAGAATTTATAAAGAACTCAAGAAAGCAATTCCCAACAAAAGAAATAACCCAATACACAAGTGGGCAAAGGAATTGAGCAGATACTTCTCAAATGAAGAAGCTAGTAAGACCATGAAACATATGAAAAAAAGCCCAATATCCTTAGCCATTAGGGAAATGCAAATCAAAAGAACTCTGAGATTCCACCTTACACTAGTTAAGAATGGCCAAGATCAATAAAACAAATAACCACAAATGCTGAAATGGTTGCAGAGAAAAGGGAACCCTCTTATACTGCTGGTGGAGTTGTAAATTGGTTCAACCACTTTGGAAATCAATATGGAGGTACCTGAAAAAACTAAACATAGATCTACCATATGACCCAGTTATACCACTATTGGGAATATACCCAAAGGGAGATGAGTCATCATACCACAGAGACACCTGCATCTCCATGTTCAGTGCAGCACTTTTCACAGTAGCAAGAATATGGAATCAAGTAAAGTGCCTATCAACAGAAGAACGGATAAAAAAAGATTATGGTACATGTACACAATGGAATACTACTCAGCAATTAAAAAAAAAGAAATAGTATGGTCTGCAGCATAATTCCTATCCCTCTAATTTTAAAGTACATTTATGGTATAGAGTAAAATAAATTACACTCTATATTCCTGTGTACACTTTATTGGGCACACATTTGCAGGACATATTATTTCTCAGTTTTTGTTATTTTAGTTAAATCAACATCTCTCTTCTGAGGTCAATAATTATGTCTGTTATCTGTCATCACAATTTTTGAGTTGCAATTTCCTAAATAATATAGTCTGATCACTCATTTATTGCTTCTATTTCCTATTTCTGAAGCAACATAGCACCTTCTAGCAAATATGTCTCATAAAATTGCAGTATTTTTGAATGATCTCACTATGATCTCACTATGTGTATATGTTGTTGTTGTTAGGTGCCGTCGAGTCAAGTCCAACTCATAGCGACCCTCATAGGGTTTTCAATGGCTGTTTCAGGTTTACCTTGGGAGTGGGTTGCCATATCCTTCTCCCATTTTGCGGTGCTGGGAATCTAACTCAGGACCTCAGAGACTGCAGAGCAGTGCTCTACCAACTGAGCTAAATCCCAGCCCCATGTATATATAGTGCAAGGAATACAAATATTCACTTTTGATCATTTCATTCAACTAGTGAAAATGCATTCTTGAAAAATGATTCGAGTTCTCTGTGTTAGAAAAGTGAAAAGAGCTTTTCCTTTATCCTCTTAATCTGCTTTTTAGGTATACTTCTCCCTTCACTGCTCTTAGTTACATAACATAGGTTGTCTCTGAGAAAACTATCTTTGCTCATCTCACATATATAGAATCTTCACAACATGAGGAGATTTAGTAGGACGTCTCATTAATAATTCTGACATTGCTTACTTTTGTTGAGACGGTCTGTTATGTCTGTTAGTAGTGCCTGCCATTTGTCAACACCTATTAGAAAAGATAATAGCATTACTTTCTCATTTTTAAATAATTTTAAGCACCAAAGACTTAGAAGTTTCTTAATTAAATCTGAAAAGATTACTGTTTGGTATTTTAATTTATCTTCTTTGGTACTTACTGAAGTGGTTGAAACTTGTACCTTCCCCCAGTTGGAAATCAATGTACTACCTGTCTAAAGGAGTCAAAATCCAAGGGACTTGACTAGACAGTAGTTGAAAGATGAAATACAAAGCAACCTCAGTGGAGTTAGTGATCTGAAGAGAAACATCACACTGATAAGGTAATGAATGTATGTAAAGACAGCCAAGTAGGTCATAATAGTAATCATTGAAAATATATGACTGGTGTTCAGTGTGTGCCAGAACTTTATCAGTATTTTCTATGCACCAAATCGAATAAACTTTGCAATGACTTTATGTATTATCCTTATGCCTATATTGCAGATGAATAAATGGAGGCACAGATCAATGAAGTAACTTTTATCCATCACTTGTGCTCTTTTCTTAGCCCAGTATTTCTGCACTACCTGCTTCCCTCCATGCACTAAACCACTAGTCCTATTAGTAAGCTTTAGTCAGTTCTTCATCTTCCTGATCAGGCTTATTTGTTCACTCATCTGTCTTCTATAGTATGCTCCTCTTACATCAACCTTATGTCCTTTTGCCTTGTGTTACAGATAATTGTTTAGATGCTGCTTTCTTTCACCAAACCACAAATTTCATTAAGTTGTTTTCTGGATCTTTCTATCTGTGTCAGTAATAAGCACAGTTCTTTGCCTACTGGAGTTTGTAACATGTTTGTAAAATGAATGAGTTAGGGAAAGTGTTAATGAAACTGAAGACTATCTCCTACTCTCAGTTTTGCTAGCAGGAAGAACTCCCTTCTTCCCCTATCTTCAATGACAGATCTAGAAATCCCACCAATCAACTGGTTATTTTGCATTATGACAGTTCTCATCATCTTTTTAGAAGCCACAACTCTGAAAAGACTAAGAACATTTTCCTTAGAGTGTATTTATCAAATCTTGAGACAAAGAGAAAATGAAAGAATTTTTTTTGCACAAGGAAGAAAAGAAGGTGGGATGAACTTCAGGATGAATCTGTTCACAAGGTTGAAACATGACTGAGGAACCCAGAAATTGGATCTGGTTAGATTTCTTTTAACCTCATTTTTATGAGGGAGGCAGACAATGATGGTTTGTTATTACATAGTTGCTGTTATTTGGCAAGTAGCCGCTTTGCTGAGTGTTGTTAGGTGCTGTGAAATAGGATCTGACTCATAGCAAAACACTACCGCACATTGTGCAACTCGTGATCTTTTTACGTTGGAGCCCATTGTTTCAGTCACTGTTTCTTCTCATTTTGTGTTGAACCACATCACCAAAAGGAGGCCTCAGAGGCTTTACCTGATTCCTGTCATTGAGGTCTAGCCACTTTGAGAAGGCACATCTCCCCCAGTCATGTCTTGAATGCCTTCCAGCCTGGGGTTCCATTTTCCAGCACTACATTTGACAGTGCTTCTCTGCTATTTATTGGGTTTTCATTAGCTAATTGTTTTGGGAATGGGATACCAGGTCCTTCTCTCTACTCTGTCTTATTCTGGAAGCCCAGTTGAAACCTGTCCACCATGGGTGACCCTGCTGGTGTCTGAAATACCAGTGACATAGCTTTCAGCATGACAGCAACACACAAGCCCCCACAGCATGACACGCTGATAGACACACGGGAGTTGCTGTGTGTAAATACTGTACTTTTGGGAGTCTTGGCAAATAAATGACACCTAAAAGACAGTTTATGATTTTCCAGTTTCAGGTCTACTACTTCCATGTCCTAGTTGTAGCCTCCCAAAGTGTTCCTGTCATCCAGAGAAGATGTTTGCAATAGCAGCCATACTTGGTCAAGTTCGTCACCATCCCAAGCCCTGTTTACCCAAATGTCACTTCTTGTTTTGTGGAAAAGAGCTCTCAGGCTAGGTGCTGCAGTTATTTGTGTTTGCTAAAGCAGAGAGTGCTTCCATAGGCTGAGCTGCCCCTCCTTCTGTAGCCCAGTGGGAAAGGCTGTGGAACTGTCTGTTCTTAGGAGGAAAACACTGCAGCAGGCTTTTGGTAGAGATCTTTGACTGGCAAAGCGGAGGTTTATCTCCCCTAGCCATTATGTCTAGAACCCTCAAGGCAGTATTTACAATTCACACTCTCCACCTGTGTCTTCCAATGTACTCCCTAGTGCATGACAAAATAATTATTCACAAGCCAGTTTTAAGATCTATACCCAACTCTTTTTAAATTATTTATACTCTAATCAAGGTTCATTATTTTTTAACTAAAAATCTCATTTCACTTGGGTGAAGGAGCCAATGCAATTTGAATAATTTCAAAATGCCACGAGAAACCTGCATTTGGAGGATATATTTCAAAGCCAGACACAGAATATTATTATTCCTCCCAATTTATGTAAGAAAATGTCACACAGTGATTTGTGCTTCAGCGAAGCTTGGAGTTTTAGGTGGGAGCTATCACCAAAGGTAAGTTTAAGAAAATTTTCTTGAAGCTTTTCTTTATCAATAAATTTCTAGCAATATATATACAGTTTGCTTTAAAAAGCAGTTTTATTCCTTTCCTTCAATATTTTGATTCAATGCAAATGATGTTTCAGTGGATCTTTAATCCCACTACTAAAGAGCTACTCCCAACTACTGTGATTTTGTGAAGGAGAAAAATTCTACTAAACCCACCAAACTAGTTAAAATAAATTGTTTCAAAGGTGTCTTCAGAGTTTTAAAAAAACAAGCTTAGTGAGCCACATATTTTTCCTCTCATTTCAGTCTGAAATCTCATTTTTTTTTTTTCCAAGTATTTCCCCAAGGGAAAGGAATCCAAAGCGGACATAGTGGTGCATGCCTGTAATCCCAACAATTGGGGAGGCAGAGCCAGGAGGATGAGTTTTGGCCAGAGGCAGCCTGTGTAATTAGCAAGACCCTGACTCAAAATTTAAAAAATAAGGTAAAAAATGGACTATGGGTGCATCCCAGTGGTAGAGCACTTACTAAGTATGTGTGATGCCCTGGGTTCAACCTCCAAGTACAACATAAGAAAAAAAAGAAAAAGAAAGAAAGAAATCCAATATGACCTTGAGGTTGTTGTTGGCAGGGTTTTAGGAAGAAAACTGATCTTTGGCAGAGGGCCATAGAGCTGTGAATTAGAAGACCTAGATGAAAGATTTTCTCTCCGCTCACAACTCCAAAAAATGCTAACTCTGGCTTTTGTCTTGGTTGGGAAATTTTTCAATTTTCTTATGAGTGTTTCTTGTACTGATTCTCTGTGGGCAAAAAGAAATTCAAGTTTGTTTTATTTTTCATGGTGATGTGTTGGTATGGGTGCCCCCACTAGACTAGATTTAAAGACTTACATAAAAGGTTTGATTGTTAGCAAACATTTCAAACACTTGTGAAGCTACTTTATCTTGCCAGATTCAGGACATAGTAAAGAGTCTTCGGTAACTCCCATGTCTGCCACTGTCTGCCTCATTTAGTGTGACCTTGGAGAAGACTTTGTCTCCTTAGAGCTTCTCTTAACTAGTTTGTAAACTGCAGAGATTAAACAAAACATGATTTCCCTAATTGCTCTGCAGAATATTGTGACCTTTTACATCCTAATAAATATTCTGGGCTTGTGCAAAAACTACTATGGTCAAATAACTGTGAAAAATGCTTTCTCAATATATTCCTTTCTTGAAAAATTATACTTCCTATTAGCATTTTAAAGCCTTGAAAATGTCGTTAGTAAAGAAACTTCTATGTGTCTGTATTCCTGAAACTTAACTGACCATTGTGTAAGTCACAACAGAGGAGTTTATACTACAATAAAATTATATCCAAATCTCACTGGCTTAAAATAAGAAAATCTCTCTTTTATTGTATATTCATCATGGTAAATAACAGTAAAGAGGGGCACTGTGCTTCATAGCTACTTAGGGGTAACAGCTCATGGAATAGACATTATCATGAAATTGTAGATCATTTTGCTAGAAAGAAGAGAGAAAGTTTAGAAGGTTAACAAGTCTTTAAATATTAAAGCCTAAATATGATGCATTTCATTCCATTCAGAGCTCATTGGCCAGACCTTGTCACATGACACCAATATAACTAACCATATGAACCTGGTAAATTAGAAAGAGGACAGGAAATACCTGGAGATGAGGAAAATTGGATGGGGACCAGAAGAACTAATGACTACCAGGAATCTGGAAACTTTCTTCTTGTAAAAGCTGTAATTAACTTACAGAATTACATTTTGGAAAACTGCAATGGATGTCTCTCTCCTAAGAGCCTCTCCAGGTCTGAAAGTCTTCAATTCTAGAAAACCTTTTCCTTTTCTATTTATTGTGTGTACTTTTCCAGGAGAAATTTTCCTTCCTTTCTTCCTTCCTCCCTTCCTTTGTTCCTTCCTTCCTTCCCTTTCTTTTTTCTCTCTTTCTTCCTTTTTGTCATTTGTCTTTCTCTCTTTCTCTGTTTTTTTTATTTTAAATTGTGGAACATTTTACATAATATAAAAGAAAGTATTTTATTTTACAGGCTAAAGCTTTATCAGATGAAACTTATTTGGCTGTAGGAAATTTTAGGAGAGTTGGTTCACATCAAAAAGGATCTTGACAACAACTATTAAACAAAGAGACCACTCACATTTTGAATCCAATTTCATAGCCTGAGATGAAGTGAGAGAAAGATTTTCCTGTGACTAAATCATGTTGAAAATCAGGAGCTAAGCAGTGAGTCTGGGGCAAATCTATGCGCCACTGCATGGTGTCTCCTCTTCTACCTACTTTTTAGTGCTTATTAAGCTTCTAAAAAGGGGAAATGACTCACATTCTATAAAAAGTATATATATATACTTTTTATATATATATATAGTATATATATATATATTTTAGATATATATATATATCTATATATGCAGATATATATATATATATATATATATATATATCTGCAGCAGTAGCTCTGTGGCATCTAATCCCATCAGATCTCGGAAGCTAACCAGGGTCAGGCCTGGTTAGTACTTGGATGGGAGACCGCCTGTGACACCAAGTGCTGTAGGCTTGGGAAACGAACTGGCAACCCACCAACCCACTCCCAAAACACAATCTGCCCTTGAAAACCCTATGAATAGCAGAGAAACACTGACAACAGTGTTTTGCCTGTTGTATATAGGGTCACTATGAGTTGGATACCAACTCGATGGCACCTAACAGCAGCAACAACATATGTGTATATATATATACATATATGTATATATATATATATATATATATATATACACACACACAGAGATATATATACACATTTATATACACACACACTTAGGGAAACTCAGTCTATATTTTATATTTTAGTTAATCTGAAGCTTACTCTCTCCACAAAAATGAAATAAAATATATCAAGCTGGAAATACAAATAACATCATCCCGCATCCCTGCTAATTACCTATTTGTTGTGAGGTTTTTAGCCATAAAATATCTGTTTTATAAAGAAATAGTAAGACTGCAGTCTTGTAGAAATGAGAAACTTGTTTTTACCATGGTGTAATTTTCGTCCTCCTGTGGGGATATGATTTATGGTATTTGGGTAAGCTGTTGACTTGCCTCCAATAAGAGTTTCAATCTATCTACAGTTCATTCTGACCAATTGCCTAGTAAGAACCTTAGTGGCCAGGATGATATTTAATTTGTCACAGAACAGCCTGAGGCTATGATATATTCATAACCTTCTACCTCCCGTCCCTTAATACACAAGGGATTTGTTGATGTGTTTATATAATATTCTGAGAATAGAGGCAGATTTATAAACATTTTGAAATGCAAAATCAAGTTTCATACAGCACTCTGCAAGTCATGGTTTGTGCCTTGCTAATAGAACACAATTCTGACTTAAATATACATCACATCCTGAGATATTAATCAGTTCCTGGAGCTGAGTGAACAGATGGCATGTCCTTCAGAGACACAGAATGCCTATTTTGAAGAAAAGAATTACAATAAGGAGCATGTAGTTATTCTAGACCTTGAAGCTCTTAGCAGCAGTACATCTTTTGTTTCATTTTGAAAGAAAAACATTTTCAAGAAAATACTTGTGGTAGACTCAGCCTGAGTTTTTTTTTTTAAAGAATCAATATAATGGCTTTGTGTCTACGTGAAATATTCAATTGTTTGACAATTTATTGATTCCCAACTATTTTGCCCTAAGACTACATAACAGAAAGCTCCACTTGTAAGTAAAATCTCTCCAAGGTTGAGCACATCATAAAAAATTAATGGATTTATGAGTTGAAGAAAACAGAACCTCCTTTTTTATCCTTTTCTCTTTGTGCTTTGCTGTCACGTACTATTAAAACACTGATAGTTTCTCTTCCTTTGTTTATGTTTCCAAGGTACAGGCCTTTTTTGTTTTTCAGTTGAATTAAAATACATCTGAAGCCTTCTAAGATTTCACGCCTACACACACAGCACTTTCAAAGTATTTTTACATACACCCTGTAATGCTCAGCATCATTAGGCAACCCAGCTTTATAAAGATGGGATAACTGAGAGTTAAAGTTCAAATTACTAGTCGGGGATATTTAGTTTAAAAGTAGTTGAGTTGAGATGGAAAGTCAAACCCTCATATGGTAAGTCTAGGACTTTCAATGATTGTGCAAACTGTTAATATCATGAGTTCCTTGGTTAAGTGCTTTAGATAATATTTTTTATAAAGTGCTTACTTCAATAAAGAATGAACTTCCCAAGAAAAAAATCTGTTGCATAAATTAAAAATACATCACCAAATTAAAATATTTGTGATGGATTATACCATGTGAAATCTAGAAAATTTAAAGCTTCCGAATTGCCCTTCAGTGTCTCTGTCCTTACGCCCAATGTTCTGGCCAGTGCAAGCCTGGCCTGGGGAGCGTCTTTGTCAGGTAGAGGTTTTCTTCATTGTGAAAGGAGTTCAAAATCTCTCTTCCTATCAGTATAACCTTTTCCCTACTCTAATGTAGAGGATAAGGAGGAATTATCTTATTAGAACATCTGGGAAAACTGAGCAGAGCAGAGCCTTATTCCCCAGAGCCAGCCCCACCTATTCTTTGCAATATTCTTTCTATTCTATCTGGCATGGCAGTGCTACTGTGAAGGACGGAGTAGAAAACTTGTTCCAATTCATTGTGGCTGTGATTGGGTTGGTACAGCTGCCTAACTCTTGGATATAGACATTAGTTGGCTCTGCTCAACTTTTGTCTGTTTTACAGGATATTGGGATATCTATCTGTAACTTCTTGATGTTTTTTAAATTTGCTTGGATCCTATGGCAATTATGTGGTTGTTGTTAGGTGCCGTCGAGTCAGTATTCAACTCATAGCGACCCTACATACAACAAGTGAAACACTATTGTCAGCTTCTCTGCTGTTCATAGGGTTTTCAGTGGCTGATTGACTTGGGAGTGGGTTATTGCAACTATAGTAGTGTTATTTATTGAGCATGCGGAAAGAACTCAATAGCTATGACTTAGCATTTGTACATTTGTACAACATTTAAGCTATATAATCATCTTAAATAGTGGAGCTTTCTTCTTTCCTTCCTTTCTTTCTTTCTTTCTTTCTTTTTTCTTTCTTTCTTTCTGCTCAAGATCAAACTCAGGGCTTTGTGCATGCTAGATAAAGAGTCTACCATTGAACTATGTCCCCAACCCTTGATTTTGTGAGACATAGTTTTGCTATGTAGCCCAGGCTGGTGAACTCACAATCCTCCTGCCTCCGCTTCCCAAGTGTGGGTATTGCAGGCATCTGCTATCACCGCTAGCTATCTTTGGAATAGTGAACCCCCCAAACTCACAATATTTCAGCTAACATTGACACTGTGCTAAATGTTTTGCTTGCTTTATCTCACTTAATACTCATTGTAATAGTTTGATAGACATACCTACTCAGGTAGACAGTTGAGACTTGAGTTTAGTAGTATCAAATTAGAATATCTACCTTTACCAACAAACAGCAGAAAAATCCTACTGTCTAAAGCGGCAAAGGATGATTAGATGGGAAGGATTCTGTACTATATATGCCTCCAATTTCTCCCTATAGTTACAAGGAACTTAATTCCCAGGCTAGCTTAGTAGGTAGCCTTCTTAGTGACAGGCACCAAGCAGTAGGAAGTAATAGCCATCTTTGTTCTGGTCATTGGGAAGCCATTGCACAAAATGAAGACCATTATTTTCCCAGACACAGAAGGACACTTTTACTATAACATTCTTTCCCCTCTTTTACTTTCTGGCTCTTATTCTATTCATTCGTCCTACTAGAAGGAAGTACTTGAGACTGGATAACATAAATAGTAGAAATTTATTTTTCACAATTCTAGAGGTTGAGAAGTTCCAAGTTGAAGTTGCCAATGTGTCCTGTCTCTCTGCTTCCAACATTTTCTGGCTGCATTATCCAGAAAGGATGAACACTATGTCTTTACTTGCCAGAAAAGAAGAAGAGTTACTACCACATTGGCCATTAAAGTTTGTCACATGAATTTTTGGGGACACATTCAGACATCAGTGGACCCATTGTTCTTCATTTATTTATTCTTTTATTCAGTTGTTCATTTGTTTTTCCCTTTCTTCTTTCCCTTCCCCTCATCCTCCTTTCATTCTTCCTGCCCATTCTTTGTTCTTTTCTTCTTCCCCTCTTCTCCTCCTTCATCTATTTTATTAAAACCATTCTGACATCTTCCTTGCTTATTACCAAATCCCTGATCTGGATCATCAACTCTACTCTTACCCCTTCTGCCCTGATTTGTTCAACAACAGTAATTTTATCCCTAAGCAAATTAAATTCAAGCCTTCACTGCCAGAAAAGTGGCTCTTAAATGACAGCAGATGTGAAGAAAAGGAATACTTTTACACTCCTGGTGGGACTGTGTGTTGGTTTATTCACTCTTGAAATCAATATGGAGATATCTCAGAAAACTAAAAATAAAACAGCCATATGAACCAGCTATGCCACTGCTGGGAATATACCCAAAGGGAGATAAGTCATCATACCACAGAGACACTGGCATCTCCATATTTAATGCATCACTCTTCACAATAGCAAGGATATGAAACCAACCAAGATCCCCAACAACAGAAGAATAGATTTAAAAAATTGTGATATGTATATGTGTGTGTGTGTGTATATATATATATATATATATATATATATATATATATATATATATATCACAATGGAATATTACTCAGCAATAAAAAAGAATAAAATAATGTCATTTGCAGCAAAATGGATGGAACTGGAGAATACATCTTAAGTGAATGACACAGGCTCAAAAAGGTAAATACCCTATGTTCTCACTCATGTATGGAAGCTAAATCTTACCTAAAGGAAGAGAAAACTATACATAAGCAGATATATAATAATGAACAATTAAACCTAGCTGCTGTTAGGTGCTACTGAGTCGTGTCCAACTCATAGGGACCCCCATAGGGTTTTCAATGGCTGGTTTCTTTGGGATTGCTTTGGGAATGGATTGCTATGTCCTTCCACACCCATTTTTGCCATGCTGGGAATTGAACTCGGGACCTCAGAGACTGCAGAGCACTGCTCTACAAACTGAGCTAAATCCCAGCCCAAAACTTAGCTAAGAAGAGAAAATAAAAGCAAAGCAAAAAGAAGGAAGGAGGGGACTAGCAAAGGGAAGCAAAGTTTGTGGAATGTGGGAAAGGGAAGGAGAAGCAATGTAAAGAGATAAAGGAAAGAGGATAATCTCAGCATAAATAATGCAACTGGGAAAAATAGTGGAATATAACCTATATATGCATACAAGTTTTGATACATATTAGTCAAAAGTTTCCATAAACTGTGTATGTTGATGAAAGTGTAACCAAAAGTGATGTAATCGTTGCACAGTGGAAAAAGCAAATGCTGTATTACTCTGTACCCCACCAACATTTATCAATAAAGGGGAAAAGTGGCAGCATAAATTATTTCCCAGTGGGACTTCTTCTCTCTCATATTTATGAAATAATTGAAAATAAATTTGAGAGCATAAAAATGAAGGGTGAAAAAGATATTACGATAATTTCATACTAGACTCCTTCAGCATCTTTTAGGAATTTTAACTGCCCTAGATGAAAAAATGGCCAAATTTCTTTACAATTTCTTATCATTTTAAAAAATATTCTTCTGAGACTGGTGGTGTTTGAAAATAAAACATAAGCTATACAACAAAATATGGTAGAGTTACATTTATCTGTCAACATTTATCTTAATTAATAGATAGTAAATACTTAATTCATTCTGTCAAAAAATGATATATTCTGCTCAATCAAAAGCTCTGTTTACTAAATCACCTACGTATAGATTATCAATCTCAGTGAAAAATTTTAAGGTTTGAGTGAAGATTATTATTATTATTTTTTGATGATTCACAGTATTATGTCTCTAGATTCAGCCTCTCCAGGTGTCAACCATCTCATCATGCTGTTAGGGCTTGAATGTTGCTGTGATGCTGAAGGTTATGCCACTGGTATCTTAGATACCAGCGGGACCACCCATAGTGGACAGGTTTCAGCTGAGCTTCCTGACTAAGACAGACTAGGGAGAAGGACCCAGAAGCCCACTCCTAAAACAATTAGCCATTGAAAACTCCATAAATAGCAGAGAAGCACTGTCAAAAATAGTGTCAGAAAATGAGCCTCCTAGGCTGTAAGGCATTCAAGAAGTGACCAATGACAGTTGCCTCCTCAAAGTGGAGTTGACCTTAATGACGAGAACAGAGTAAAGCCCCTGGGACCTCCTTTTGCTAATGTGGCACAACTCAAAATGAAAAGAAACATAGTGGCTGAAGCAATGGGCTCAAACGTAAGAAGATCATGTGTGTGACACAGTGTTGGGTAGGGTTCATTCTGTTGAACATAGGGCCACTATGAGTTGGATCCAGCTCAATGGCACTCAACAGCAACAGATTCAGCCTGACTGGTTTGGAATCCCAGCACTACCATATCTTGTGTAAATATTTTAAACTTTCTGAACTTCAGTTATTTCATCTGTAAAATGAAGAACATGATCTTTCCTAATCTCATTGAGTTGTAATACAAATTAAATAGAATAATTTATATTGCATGTTTATAATACTTTGTAGGATACAGTATGTGTGATGAGTTTCAAACATGTCTATAAATTCTGTGATACTCCTTTCTTCAAGAGGTAGATCTTAATTCCCTTCTCTTTGGCAGTGGGCTGGACATTATGACTTACTTCCAATGAATGGATTATCAAGGATGTAATAACCTGACATTTCCAATACTACTCATTATCATTTGGTAGCTTTGTTGGTCATTTGCTCTGGAGGAAGGCAACTTCATATTGCTAGGACCACTTAAGATGCTGTCTGTAGAGGTACATGTGGTAAGGAACTGAGGACTTCCATTAACAGCTAGCAAGGATTTGAATCCTCCATTCAGCAATGAAGTGATTGAAATTGTAACCAGATCCTCCAAACTTCAGATGACTAAATTGGCCATCATTTTTTACCACAACCTCATGACAGACCCTGAGCCATGGCGACCTAGATAGCTGCTTTGGACGCCTAACCCTCAAAATCTGTGAGATAATCAGTATTTGTGTTCTTTATATCTGGGCTTTTTTTATTTTATTTTATTATTTAGCTACTTAAAGGTTGAGCCCAGGACCTCACACATACTTTGCAAGTGTTCTGCCACTGGACTGTAACCCTAGTCTATTTATTTATTTATTTATTTACTTATTTATTTAATCTTGAGTCAAGGTCCCACTAAATTATGCAGGCTGACAATTCTCCTGCCTCCAACTCCTGAGTTGCTGGGATTACAGGTGTGAGTCATTCCACCCAAGTTGGACTTTATTTATTATGCAGCAGCAAATGATACCTAATACAATTATGACTCCAGAAATATTAGCCATCATTATTAAGCATTCATTGTCATAGTTATGGAAATTGTTTTGAGGCATATAAGAATATTTATCTTTTATTTGGAGTCCCATAAGTTTCTAGGTGGTAAATGCTGGACAAACCATTTTATATCAGTATTTTAACCTGGTTTTGAGGTGATTTCTAAATTCAAAACAAGAGCTACATTGTCTCAGTTTATTTAAAACAACAGTTTGATAAATTTTTTTGCTAGAGCAGGATGATAATTTCAATGAAAGTAAGTGAAAATACACATCTCAAGCTTCATTGATGTTCAAAATGAAGGAAAGAGCATGTATGTACTTGCTATATATAAGTACATTTCACATATCATAAATCTATTCATTCTATTTGATCAGATGGGAGCACAAAAGTTCAGAGTATAAATGATTTCCTAGGATGGTGTAGGAATGATAATGTAGAATATTCTTTATGCCCTCAACAAAGAAAAGGAAAAATAAGATCAGAGCCCAGGTTAAAACTGCATCAGGCAACTCTTTTAGAAAAGCTATCCTGGTAATGAAGTAGGGTCCCCAGACTTGTTCCCTGTGGGACCAATGGTTCTGCATGTGTGCATGTGTGTGTATGTGAGGGCACATGCCCCCCCCCCATTAAATCACAGCTTCAGACCACATGACTGATTCCAGTGAGAGTCGTTCCAAAGGTGTGTGGAAGGTCCTGTTGAAGAATGGGAAAGGGGAGATGAGGCTGTGGACCACTCCGCACATTCTGTGACATGAATGGCAACCCCAATTCTAAAGCATACCTGCCCACTGAGAATAAATCTGTGGTTCTTCTTTGTCTTTAATGCTGCAAAGATTTACCTGAATGGATCAAGTTTGTATGTTGTTGTTGTTAGGTGCCGTCAAGTCCTGTCCAACTCATAACAATCCTCGTATGGTTTTCTTTCTTTGTCTTTCTTTCTTTGTCCTACTTTCTTTCTTTCTTTCTCTTTCTTTCTTTCTTTCTCTTTCTTTCTTTCTTTCTTTCTTTTTTTCACTTTTTTGAGACAGAGTCTCACTAACTTACTTAGACTGCCTCTCGTCTCGAACTTGTGATCCTCCTGCCTCTGCCTCCTGAGTTGCTGGGATTACACATGTGCACCATCATGCCAGGTTCCTTATAGAGTTTTCAATGGTGAATTTTCTCAGGATTGTCTTGGGAGTGAATTGCCAGGCATTTTTCCCATTTATGTTGTGCTGGGACCAAACCCAGGACCTCAGAGACTGCAGAGCAGCTCTCTTCCAACTGAGTTAAATCCTCCATTAAACTTAGTGTAGTGTTATTGCACTGTATAATCCCATGAAATAATATTTTCTAGGAAAATTTTTTCAGTGAACAGTGGGATAAACTGATAATCTGAATTATACAAATGACTTTTGGAGGGGCCATATGAAGGGGCTTTATGCTAATTGCTTTTTAATACAGCAGATATTTTCATGTTCTTTTGTCTAATAGGGAATTTTAATGATGACTTTCCCTTTCTAAAAAATGACCTGACATTTCTACTTTATGATTAAAAATAATAATAAAACAGACATCATAGTCACTGGTCACTTAAATAAAAAGGGTACTGTTGCAGCTTACCAAGCTAATACTTGATTTGAGTGAAGTTCCAGCTACTGCTCATTCACTGAAGGTCTGGCATCTAACCTTTGGAATGTGACAAAAAAAAAAAAAAAAAAAGAACTCAGAAGTCTTTATTAAGTTGTAATTATTCCTCTAGAGGACACTACTGTTAAAACCATTATCAACCAATATTTTTCTCAATTCAAAAGAGGTCTAAGGCACTCAGTATATCCTCTTAATCTTACAATGAAATACTTGTTGTTGGGTGCTTAGAGTTGCTGTTCAATTCATAGTGACCCTACGTACAACAGGCGAAACAGTATTGTTAGTGCTTCTCTGCTATTCACAGGGTTTTCAATGGCTGATTATTTATTGGGAGTGAGTTACCAGGTCCTTCTCCCAAGCCTACAGCACCTGGTCTTCCGAGGAGTTCTCCCATCTAAGTGCTAACCAGGTCCGACCCTGCTCAGCTTCCGAGATCTGAAAGGAAGGGATGCCACGGGGCTAAGACTGCAGGCATGAAATATTTAGAGACTCAGATATAAATAGTGATTTTATCAAGACTTAAAATTTGTAGAATATTAGGAACCAAACTGTCCACTGACTCTCACTCTGGTGCTCTATTTACATTAGTCATAAGGTAGGTCATAAAAGAAATTGTGGATGGATTGTTTATGGGAAAAATGTAGATATTGATTGGGCAAGTCTAGGGGTTCAAAAAGGCTCTTGAAGTACCAATGAACAGCAGGGTCTTTGGGAAATTAGGGCAAGAATAGTTGAAAATGGAAATTGTGGTTTTAAAAAAGTGATCAAAGACGCTAAAGACAGTTTTCAGATTGGTTCAGTGATGATTCATTCATTCACTATACAACAGGAGGTATTCTAAGAGTAAGAGGTAAGAATATCCTGAGTGGCTGGCTCTTTTGAGTAGGGCAAGGAGGAGACATGCAACAAGATGTGTTTTAAGAGAGGTTCACAGGAGAGGTAACATAAAAGTTGAGTCTTGGAGAATAAGTAATTTTCTTCTTTTTTGACTTCCTATCAGGTAGAACCCAGGGCCTCGTGCATGCTATGCAAATGCTCTACCACTGAGCTGCACCCTCAGCCTTTCTTTTTACTTTTATTCTGTGACAGGGTCTCCCTAAATTGTACAGGCTGCCTCTGGATTTGAACCATTGGTACTCCTGCCTCATCTTTCTGAGTCACTGATATTATAGATGTACACCAACACACCTGGTGAGAATAAATAATTCATAACAGGCAGTGAACGAATGGGAGGTGGGAAGACAGAGTGAGTAGTGTGGGCAAAGTCAAGGTTGTATGACAGGACATATATTTAGACACTAGTGACTAGCCAAATAGGTCTAGAGGAATAAGTTAGTGGGGGGAGTAGAGAGGAGATAGAGGACTGGAAAGATGGACTGAGGCCAGACAGTG
This sequence comes from Pedetes capensis, assembly GCA_007922755.1. Classification (NCBI taxonomy): domain Eukaryota; kingdom Metazoa; phylum Chordata; class Mammalia; order Rodentia; family Pedetidae; genus Pedetes; species Pedetes capensis. Next base: position 53,477 of record VMDO01002158.1, read on the forward strand.
AATAGTCATATAGGAATTGAACCTATAAACACCTTGCTGAAGAAGTGAGATTCTTTTCCTCTTTCTTTTGTTAAATCTCAGTAGCTTTAATGCTGTTCTGATATCCCATACACTATCCTAAATATCAATTTTTCTATTATTTGCTTCTGCAGATTCCAAGCAATTTTATGTACTTTTATTATGAGGTCAAACTTAATAAGATTTTTACATTAATATACACCTCATTCACAGATGGACTTCAAGAGGCCAAAATCTGGTTCTAATGTATAGACATAAGAGATTGTAAGAATAAAAATCTGTCTAGTATTATACCTTCCAAACTCTAAGTGTTTCAAAGAATACATATGGTGTGTGTGTTTGTGTGTGTATATATTTAAATGCAGACAGTATTTTATTTATATAATAAAAATACCACATAAGGAGCCAACAGTACAATTTTAAGGGAGTTATGAGTTCACATGGTATAAATTACATCTGAGGAAAAGAGAAGTGTTCGATTTACATAATAAGGCTTTCTTTACATTATGGTAACAGTTCAAGAAAAACAATAAAACCTTCCAGAAAATTCTGGAAGGCCAAAGATTCTTCTTTTTAAACAAATGTTGAATGTTCTATAATAATACTGTATTTAATCAAATATTTTATTTGTGTTTAATCAAATATTTTATTTGCATCTGTCAGGCAAGGTACTGCAATTTTTAGTAAATGTTCCCTAAGATAGGAACACAAAGTTGCTAGCAGCTCTGACTCCTTCCCTTTAGTTGACAAATTGCTACAGAGAGAACAGTCAGAAATTGGAAAAGATCAGAAGTAGATGAGTTCTTCCCAGATGATACAGTCTTCCTTAATGTAATTCTGGTCACGTAGTCCAGAGCTCAGACCTGCTTTGGTTTAATCAGCTTGCTGAACATTAGAGCCGAGGACAACCATGTTGATCCAGGCTCCACATGCATAATTTATTTCCCTTAAATTAGGTCTTGTTTAGCTCCCTTTTTCTTGACACATTATTTTGAAAGCTGCTGGTGAGAATACAGTAATGTAATAGGCATATATATATATATATATATATATATATGCACATATCACTATATATACTCAAAGAATTTACCCCTATAGCTCCAGTGTTAAGCCATGTCACTCCATTCCATGTCTACAATTAATATAGTACTGTGCTGGGTTTTAAACATGATTTTCACTTCTTCTGTTTTGATAAAATATTTGGGCTGAAAATAAGCCCATTTACCTTTGCAGAACTGAAAAAGATGCAAGGATACAGCACTAACCTCCTGCCTGGGTGGTGAGCAAGTTCTGCACCAATGCATTAAATACTGCAGTGAGAGACTCCACAATAGTTGCTCAGGAAAATCACAGCACAGACAAAGATTTAAAACCAAAGGATGTGGGGTATATTCTTCTCAATGCTTTTAAGAAAATTCTGGCAAAAATACAATTGCTGTTTCTCTACTTTCTGTCCACAGCTGAAAGAATGAAATTTGAGTGTAAGAGGTTAGAGGAATAAAGATGTCAGGCAAACATGGCACAGTCATTTTTATTATATGTGATACTTAAACACCAGCAATCCCATAACCAGACCAAGAGTAGAATCAGGGAAAATGCTATTAATTCTATTGCCTGGCAAGTGGCCCAGATAAACTGAATTTATTTAAGCTCTATCCATCACTTTTAGTATGACTTTAAAAATTTTTAAATAATAGCTTAAGAAAAAGATGTTTCCTCAAAATTCTTTCCAGAATGCCTTCAAAGTAGCAGGTTTATCTATGTAAACTGTTATGTCTGTCAAATATATATATATATATATGTGTGTGTGTGTGTGTGTGTGTGTGTGTGTGTGTGTGTGTGTGTATATATATATATATATATATATATATATATATATATATATATATATATATATATATTTGCTCCTGTAGTCTTTGTACACTCCTGACACTATAAAAGGAGGACCTAATTTTCTGAGGTGATGATATTTATAGTTCAGCATCATCAAAAAGCTATTTCTTGCTTATTCGGGATTGGAAACCTAGCCAGGTCTCCCTTGTGACTCATTCAGTATTCATCTGGGGTCTTATGCTTGCCTGTCTGTGCAGTGCTCTCATGAATCCTTAATTCCCTTTGAACTCAGCAATGCCAGAGTCACTTTCCATCAATCCATGCACTCAGCTGAATTGCACCAGCCTCTTCTTTGCAAAGCATCACACTCCCGTTCTAAGAGTGATTGGGTGTCAAGCTACAGCCTCAAAGACAAAGGAGGTCAAACTCAGCAACTGCAGTTTGCTTTTAAGATCTGATGCCATTATCTTCCCTCCTGATTTGTAGAGCTGCAGCTGATGAAACTTTCTGGGATTTACCTTCATAAACCCATGTCTTCCTGAAATAGTTTCATTGACACTTCGTAGTTGATAATGCAATAGAATATTCATGATGTGTTACTCTCACCTTTAATCTGCATCACAAAACAGTGGAAACTGAGATGACATGGTGAGGACAGATCAGACTAATATACAGCCAACCTTGTGTCAGGGCATCTTCCTTATCCCCCAGCTTTGCTGTCTCCAGGCGATAGGAAGGAGAGGCTGGAGTCAGATGTACAGGGTGATGCTCTACGTACTAGGACCTGCAATGGCAATGAAGAAAGACAGGGATAGCTGTTATCAGGGATCAGAATTGGGACAAGTCAGAGAGCAACCTCAAATCCAGCTCATACATCTACAAGGTGAGTATAGAACTAAATATGAGTGAAGCCAGAGAATCATGGGTAAGGTGGAGAGACAGACTCAGTATAAGAGTAAGGGCAAGGGTCATGAAGCTGGATGTAAGAAAATTATCAAAACAAAGGCTGGAAGGTGACTTTTAAAATTGCTTTCGCAGAGTGTTGTGTATATTTGGTTGGTCTACTTTAGAAGTTTGAGGTGTGGGGTTGGCAATATGCAAAGTTTCAGTGAGGCTGAAAACTTATTTAGGGAGTATTGGACTATTTAATTGAGCCCTCCTCAGCAGCATTTTAGTAGCTGGAGCTAGAGATTAGTCAGATATGATCCCTGCCCCATGAAGTTCACCATCTGGACGAGGAAACAAGACTGCAAATTTAACAAATTACAGCACTTATAGGATGATGGGCAGGAATGGCCTAATTCTACCACAAGGATAATAATAACAGCTGGTATTTATTGAAAACCCACTGTATACCAGGTACTATGTTGAATGCTTCACATATAATATACATATACACAGTTCATTCTTACAGCCATTTGAAATGGTACTATTATCTCTATTTTACAGATTAAACAAATGGAAACTAAATGAGTTTAAGTGATATTCATCCAAGGCTGCACATGTAATGAGTCCAAGCATGACTTTATGACTTATGATTTGACCACAAATGACACATATGAAAATGGATATTGAGAAATGCAGAACTTGCCAGCAGCATTAAAAATGATATGGAGACAGAAATTCATGATCCTTTAGCAAGTCATTTCTCAAGACCTTCTAATTAGACTGCTAAGATTGCACATCGATGGCTAGAGTGGGAGGTATAGATTGTATCTTTGGGTACAGATGAGGAGTGGAGCCAGTGTTGACTGTTTTGCTCTGAATGGAAGGAAAAAAGGTTTTTCCATGGATTCGTGAATGATTTACCCATGTCTCTGCATGCCAAAGTCCTCTGGCACAAAAAATTTTGAACCTTGGAGTAACTGATAGTCTTTGGAAAGTTCTTCCAGTGAAGAACAACTACAAACATAAAAACAACTAAAAATTTTTTAACTGGGAGAAGAAATTTTATAGGACTCTTCACACATTTGAAGAGTGGTTAAGTAGAAGAGAAAAGTTAATTTTTTTGTGTGTGGTATTTGGGGGGTTGAACCCAGGGCTTGTTATAGGCCCATATCCTATAACAATTTACAAGTGCTCTACCAACAAGCTGTACCTCCAGATCAACCATTTTTTACTGTTTATTTTGAGGCTAAGACTCACTAAATTATGCATTCTGCCTCTGGCCTGGAACTCGCTATCATCCTTCCTCTGCCTCCCAAGTTGATGGGATTATAGGTATGCTCTACAGTACTTTGGGAGAAGGGCCTGGCAATCCACTCCCAAGGCAATCCCTAAACAATCAGCCATTGAAAACCCTATGAGGGTCGCTATGAGTCGGATACTGACTCAACGGCACCTAAGAACAACAACAATTACAGTACTTGATTTTGTGATTTTTATTTCCTTTGAGACATGATCTCACTGTGTAGCCAGGCTGGCTTGAAACTTGCTATGCAAAATCAGGCTGGACTTGAACTTGTGGCAGTTTTCTTGCCTCTGCCTCCTGAGTGCTGGGATTACAGATGCATGTCACCATGCCCAGCAAGTAAAAGCAAAACTTTGTTCCATGTGACTTTAATGGATGCAACTGAAACCAATGTTTGGATATATTACAAAGCAGATTGCAACTTGGTTCATAATTATTTTTCAACAACTAAAGGTAACAAAATTAGATGTTGGCTTTGTGATAGTGTGAGTTCTTCATTACTAGAGGCCTTCATATAGAGGTTGTATCATCTTCTATTAAAAGTGATAGTTTTCAGATTTTCAGGTTTGTAGGAATCATTTGAACTGCTTGCTCATAATACAAATTTCTGAGCATGGCAGCCAAATTCTGATTCAGTAGGTTTGTTAAGCACTTTTCATCATCGTGATAAAAGACCTGAGAAAACAAAAGGAGAAAAGGTTTATTTCAGCTTATTGGTTTCAGTCTACAGTCAGCTGGCTCTACTACTTTTGACCTGAGGTAAGGTGGAACGTCCTGGAAAAGAAGTCATGGTGGGGCAAAGCTGTGCTCTTCATAGTAGCCAGGAAGGATACAGAGAAAAGTGGGAATGCACTGGTAGGCTTCCTCCTTCCTCTGTATTTGTAACTTCAGGGCCCATATCCTATAACAAAAGGCTGCTTATATTCATGGTGGTTCCTCCCCGCCTCCTCAGTTGCTGTCCCATATACTTGTCTCTAAACCCCACCTCATAGACACACCCACAAGTGAACTTTACTAATCACCCAGGTATCTCTCAATCCTCTCAATCAAGCTGGCAATCAAGATAACCAACACAGTAGATAATTCACAGGTATCAAGAATTTCTGTTTTTAATATGGTTGTTGTTGGTGGTGGTGTTAGGTGCCATTCAGTCAGGTCCAACTCATAGCAACTCTATGTACAATAGAAGGAAACACTGTCTGATACTGTGGCATACACACAATCTTTTTTTTTTTATGTTTGAGTCTTTTGTTGTGGACATGTGCTCCTTCTCATTTGAGTAGTGTCACATCAGCAAATGGAAGTCCCAGGGTCTTTACTCCATTCCTCTTATTTAAGGAGGCAGCTTTTCCCTAGTTGTCTTTTGAATCCTTTACATCATGAGAGGCTCATTTTCTAGCACTATATTTGACGGTGCTTCTCTGCTATTCATAGGATTTTAAATGGCTAATTGTTTCATCAGTGGGCTGCCGGGTCCTTCTGCCTAGTCTGTCATATTCTGCAGGCTCAGGTGAAACTTGTCCACCGGAGCGGCCCTGCAGGTATGTTAAATACTGGTGGCATAGCTTTCAGCATCACAGCAACATGCAAGTCCACAGTACAACAAGCTGACAGACACATGTGGACTGTTTTAATAAGAGAATTAGTACTATTGCGTAGGTGAGAAATATTAAGCTGGAGTTTTTAAAAAAGGGAATTTTTATCTTTTATAGTAGAAGTTAGTTTACATGATGAATTTTTTTCCAGTTCCATTTCCTGACCATATTGACCTATCTATGTCTAGGATTCCTACTTTTCAGGTAGTTTTTATCACGTAATTTAATATTTTATTGTATTTTGTCTCCCTTTTCTCACTCAACAAACACTTATTCAGCATCTACTATGTGCCAGGAGCCATTCTAAATATTGTGGAGACATCATAGAACAAAATAGACAAATACCCTTCCCTTGTGGAGCTGATAATCTATTGAAGTGAAATTTTAAAAATAAAATGAAATAAATAAATTATTTCATAAATTATTTCATAAATGCTTTCCTCTATGCAGTTAGATACAAACTCTTTTCAGGAAGGACTCTGTCTTGCATACCATTTCATACAGTATCTATAATAATGCTATGCAAAAATAGATATTTAATAAGTTTTTTAAATATTGCTTTGGTTTTGGAGCCAGAGATTGAACCCAGGTCCTTGCACATGCTAAATACCTGCTTTACCTCTGAGCCACACCCACAGCCCTTAAAAGTGTATTTTAAAGAGGCTATGAAAGCTGGGCCTCGTGTCAAATGTTTGTAATCCCAGAGACTTGAGAAGCTGAAACAGGAACATTATGAGTTTGAGACCCAAGGCAGCATGTCTAAATTAGCGAGACCCTGTTTTAAAATAAAATAAAATAAAATAAAATAGGAGTTGAGAGTTTTGGAGTGCAACTCAGTGTAGAGTACTTGGCTAGCATGGATGAGGCCCTGGATTCAACCCTCCAGTACTGAAAAGAAGGAGAAGCAGCAGCAGCAGCAGCAGCAGCAGCAGCAGCAGCAGCAGCAGCAGCAGCAGCAATGAACCGTTAAAACAAGTATAAACTTGAAAGACTAAAAAATGTTATATTTTACTTACCATAAACCAGGCTAATCCCAGTGTATTATCTGAGGATATTTTGGTGCTTTATGACAGAGAATTTTTGTAAATCAATGTATTTCTATCCACCTGAATACAGTATCCAGAAGTGACATAGGCTTCTCATGTTTTGTGGTAGGAGCTCACAGTCTTAGTGGAAGAGTGAAAAACTAAAAGATACCAAGAACAAAGGTGATAAGGAACTTGACATATCATGGTACAGAACAAGGGTCAGCAAACAGTGTATGCGTGTGTGTTTATATATAACAGATAATTGGATACCTTTGATTTATGGGTCACACAATCCCTATCACAGCTACTCAATTCTGTGATTGTAGCATGAGAGCAGCTATAGAAAATATATGAATAAATGGATATGTTCTGACAAAGCATTAATTACAAAGACAGATGAAAGCCAGCGTATGGTCCTTAGATGACACTCTGCAGACTGATGTTGTGTTAGTCAGACGTTTTGTGACTGTGATAAAATTCCTGACAGAGCAACATGAAAGGAAGAAGAATTTATTCTGACTCATAGTTCCAGAGCTTTCAGCCCATAATGGCAGGGGGTGCTTGAGAGATCAGGACAGCTCACAACATGGTGACCAGGAAGCAGACGAAGGAAAGGGATGCAGGACCAGGTATAAGGTTCAAACGAATGCCATCAGTGACCTACTTCTTCCAGCTAGGCTTCACCTCCTAAAGTTTCCAGCATCTCCCAAAATAGTGTCACCAGCTAGGGACCAAGTTTTAAACACATGAGTCTGTTGGGGACATTTCCCATTTAAACCATATCACATGCTATAGCAGAGAGAGTTGCAAGAACTGAGTTGTTTAGCTTGGAGAAGACAAGAGAGCACCTTTACTGTTTTCAAGTATTTAAATGCCTTCCACACAGAAAAGGAATTTAACCTTCAGTGTATGACTAGAGGATTTGTGAAAAATGAGTGAAGTTTTATGCTAATATATTTTTGCCTAGTGATATGGTAGCTTTTTTTTTTTTTAACAGAAATAAGCTCCAAAGTGATTGTGAGTTTAATGAGTTTGCTATCACAGGAAGTGTTCAAGCCAATATTGGATGCCCACTTCTTGAGAATGTTCCAGAACAGGCAAGGCACTCTGATGAGTAGTTTTACCATATGTCCTATAAATGTTCTTTTCAGCCATGAGACTCCAGGAAAACATACAGTATAAAGCACAGATCAGAGCAGAAAATAAATTTAGATTGACACAGAGGCATACGTAAATGAGGGCTCAGCAATTTCACATGTTAAATTTTATCTGTGGTAAGTCAATTACTGGCTGGAAACCAAGCTCAGCAAAATATCAAATACATCTATCAGTGGGCAGCTGTTGGAGTTTAGCTTAATTGGTAGAGTGCTGCTCTGCACTGTCTGGGGACCCTGGTTCTATCCCTAGCACTGAGAAAATGGAAGAAGGATATGACAATCCACTCCTGAAGCAATCCTGAAACAATCAGCCAATGAAAACCCTATGAGGGTCAAAATGAGTTGTACTCATCTTGATGGCACCTAACAACAACAATAATTAGTGAGCAGGTTTAAAATAGTCAAAAATTATTAATGGGTTAAATATTAGTTTAATCCCATCAGTTTGATTTACAGATTTTAAGATTATATCTGGCGAATGGGTTACCATTTGAAAACTAATGAATATCACTCAATTGTGCAAACTAAAAAGAGGTCAGATTTATCCTTCCTTTTGGAATTCAAGGGATTATTAATTTTTGAGGATTTTTGTTGGACTTGTTATAAAATCTTTTTGTGTGCCTTGTATTGTTTTGCATTTATGAATTTGCAAATGCTAAAAACAACAACACCCTCAGATGGATGTGTAGATCCATAAAATTAATAAACAATGACTTACTAGGAGCCTATTGTCTCACTGATGAAAATGAGAACCAGATAGTTTCTGAAGGGTGAACATGACAAGGAGCTAAATGGTTTAAAATTTGTGGCTCTCCTTAACACACTACCCATATGTGCCAAAGAGTAAAATCCTCAGCCAGCTCAGGCTTGGTTTCTATCTCCCAGTGGGGAGGTCGGAAGGGGTGAATGATTCCAATCAATATTCAGTTGTTAGAGTAACAGCCATATCGGTTCTGGATGGCTGGCTGGGCAAAAACATGTTTGTTCTACTTAATGTGACAGTGTCTTGTCAAATTAGCAGCCATGGTGGCAGGAGCAAGCTTGCTTTAATGGGTTTGAGTCAGTTCCACAGAGAATTTATCATCAACATGCAACAGAGAGGAACCCTAAACCTCATTACCAAGGTTTATTTGTAGATAATAACTGAAGGTATGTCATGTACTTGCAACAGGGTTTGTTTGCTTTTTTAGCAACTCAGTTTCCTGTTCCTTATCAAATGCTGCCCTTTTAACTCCCACTCACTCAGTATGATGATGTTTGGTGTGGGTTCAGATACACCTAAGTATAATATTTAAGCAACTACACTGAGATGGTTTTATTTGAAATGACCATGTACTAGACATGGCAGGTTGGTAGGGAGAAGAACTACCAGATTATTGCTTTAACACTACACTTACTATAAATATTTATATTCATTTTTTCTTTTCCAGGTGAAGTGATGTTCTAGAGCTGGAATCATTAGCTCTTTGCCAGAGTCTTCTCATATGAGGTGATATTTGGCTCACCTAGTATTTTATCTGAGATGTTTTCCATCGCTTGGAAATGAGAAAATTTCACTGGCATCCCTGAATGTCTTATTCCAAAGAAAAATTCACGGTAGTTAGTAGCCAGCTTTTTCATACAGTAGTAGTGTGGAGATATATAGTAACTTATTCTCTTTAGATGGGCTAAGCATTCTCTATAGAATCAGTTGTGCCTGTCTTATTCATTTACATGACCAAAGTAACCCATTAAGATATTATTTTTTCCATCTCTGTTGAAAAGATTAAATGTTTATTTTCTTCATCATCAAATCCATATATTGAAAATACAGTGCTATGGTATTAACATTCATGGACAGTGTTAAGACACTTTTGGTGTCTTTCTCCCACTAACCCTGGAGTTTTCCACAAGTGCTTTCAAGTAGCCTCAACCAGAAGTAAGCTGACAATGGGATTTAGGAGATACCAGCCATCCTAGGGGAGCACGGAAATGGCGGGAAAACTGAGGGCAAACACAGTTAGGAGCAATAATCCAGCAGCCAGAAGAAACATCCACTAACTGGCTCTGTGAGTCTGGAAAAGCCTTGAACCAAACTAATACTCTAGTTTTTCATCTGTGAAATTAAATAAACAAGCAAGATGGTCTTTGAAGTCTTTTAAAGCCCATGTTTTTATGACAGAGGGTCTGGTACAGTCTTGATTTCATTGTCTGTTTATTCCTTGATGGGTTCTGTTGAGACACATGACTGTCCATTTTGTAGAATTGAAGGGTAACCAAGTAGCCTATTATTGTGAGACACTAAGAAGTTTTAGAGGACAAAAAGTATAGCTTTCCTGATATGAAGACAGATGGCAACAAAAAAAACTTCTTTAGGAAGCTTTACTTAATAATGATATTTTTAAAAGAAGGCTTGAAGGAAATATACAAATATCCATATTAACTAGAGGTTTATAGTGAAGACTTTTCAACAGTTGAATCTCTGGCCTTTGGCATGGTTTTTACAGACAACAGATCTTAACCCGGAGCAGCAATGACTTTGGCTGCTTTTATGTTCCTCAGAAACCCAAGGATATCTTTCAAACAAAAAAACCTAACAAGAACAGCATAGTATTTAATTATTCAGATCACAAATAGTTTCCCTAGAATTGTTGGCTGAACTTTCAGAAGGAATTCCAGGAACTGATTCAACATGAGATCTGAACCTACTAGTCACTCATTTGAATCATGGACTTTCTTCTGTTAGCTATTTAATGGCCTACTCACATGTAAATACGGATATCTGAAGATGAGCTCATTCCTCTTTGTACAATAGCAACTACATGATAAATCAAGAAAATGGCAACAGCTTTTAAATCTTCATTTGCTTGAAACAGACAAAGGTCTTTCATTCCACTTTACTAAATGCCAAATATCTCAGTAATGACAAAAATCTAAACCTGTATTTCCAAAGGCTTTTAAAAATGTATTAAGTTTGTGGTGGAAAGTGATTTGTTAAATAAAAGTGAACATATAGTTTGAAATTTATCCATTATGGAGCCAGTTGAGACCTTAAAATTTTAGAATATTTTTTTTCTCTCTGAAAGTAGAGAATATCCAGAAGTAAATCCAGATTCTCCCACTTTAACCTAATTTGGAACCATGGAGAGGAAATAAAGTCACTAGCATCACCTTTCCGCCACTTCCCAAAACAATGCCACCAGCTGGGGACCAAGCCTTCCATACATAAGCTTGTCGGGAACATTTCGTATTCAAAGAATAACAGAAAGACATGCATTCATGCATAACTAAAATATTATGCATAAATATAATAAATACAAATAAGTGTTCTGATGGTGATATAACGTATAACTATTATTTATAAATAACTAGGAACATTTAGGATTTATTATGTGTTAAGGACTTAGAAAATAATAAATACATTATGAAGATAAGCAATAATAGTTTCACACTCTTATTCTCCATTTGCTTCTGGATATTTGGAAATTACCTTAAGGCAAAATTATTGGTATACCCAGACATCTATATATAGACTTACATTTTCTCCTTTCCATTTTTCATTCAATAATTATTTAAAATCACAGCTTCCTGCCTGTATCCTTTCCTATGGATGCTTGTAACCTAAGAAGTATGTATATTCATTCCCCGGTGTTTCATCTCTTAAAACTTAGGATATTCACATTTGAGATGGTGGTCTTTGCTCTAGAAAACATGAAGGGCTGGAGAATATTTGAGATGCTCTTTGCCATGAATGCCACAGAAAATTTATGACTTTGGAAAGAAAAAATATCAAGAAATTCTATTTCTACTCTCCATTTCAAAGGAGGAATATTTTCATTCTATGGAAATCTTGGTGAAACTCTTGTGCTCTCTCTTGTCTGTCTTTCAATCTGTGCTCATCCTGTTCTCTCTTTTGTTCTTCTCCAGTCACATGGGCTATCATTCTACCCTTCCATATGCTGACAGTTTTATCATTGCTCCTTAGAATCTTTATCTGGGTTGTCTCCAAAAACTCCTATCTAGAAGATCTCAAGCAGCACCCAAACTATTTTTTTTTTAATTTCACATTTCACTATACAAATGGAATTGGAGAATCAATTACATAAACAGCTATAGTGCCCTGTCGGGGTGCAGCCTGCCAGTGGTTCAGGGTCACCTCACTGAACTGGTCTGGTCACTGGTGGTGAGGACAAAGGCTCCGGGAGGCAGGTTGAAAAGGGTAAAGAACTGGGGAACTTTATTGCACAGGAACAGGAAAACCAAAGTAAGCAGAAACACAGGATCAAGAACTCGGGAACACAGGAACTGGCAGGGACAGGAATGGCAGAAACAAGGAGCTCTTCTGTCTCTGGTGCTGGGCCCGGAGACTATCCTCAGCTTCTGACCCAAGGCACTGGGCCAAGAAGCTATCCTCACTTCTGCATCTTGTGCTGGGCCTGGTAGAGGCTGTCCTCATCTTGCTTAAAGTTATAGCAGGGTGACTCTTCTCCTTTAGTCTCTGTGTCTCATGATGGGGATGATGAATTATTAGTGGTCTGAGCAAGCATGCATGCATAGGGCCAGCAAGCCCCCCTTATGTGCACTTCTGAGAGGCAGTTTAGAACTACCCCAACAGCCTTAATGGACAGTCTCTGGGGCTTAGCCAATCATGTAAGAGCTCACGCAGGGGGCCGAACCAATCAGAGGAAACATGCTAATCTGGGCGTGAACAGGATGTCCTATCTGGGCCAATTGGGGGGTGATGCTTAGCAGCCAATCAAGGGACAGGGATGGATCTAGAGTGATCAATTAGGCACCATAGGGGTTTCAGATGCTGCCATACCTCAGGGATCACCTCACCTGGAGGATAGGTGTTAGTCCTCCAGGCAGGCCAGATAGTGACAGTGATCCTATCTCAGATCCTGACAGTGCCCCAAGCCCAAAGACATAAAATTTCAAGTTGTTATATTAAGTAAATATTTCCAAGTTAGAATGGACCTCTTTATAAGCACATACCTCTAGTATTAGTAGTCTATTTCAGATTCTTTTTCTTTTTTTCCTTTTCACTGTTACCAAGAAGGAATGAAAAAATTATCTTGCCTTGATGTAGAAAAACATAATGATATTAGGCCTCAGGAAACTAAGGGTATAGTACTAGTTCTCCACTAATTAATTATGTCATCTTTATATCCTTTTATGCATCTGGTTTTCCTTTATAAAAGAAAGTGCATGGGATAAACCCCAATGTTCTTCTATTCTCTAAGATTTTATAATCCCTGTGTATCCAGGGGAAATAGTGAATTTAAGTCACAGGTCATTTTCTACGATAACTCAGGTTTCTGAATCCTTTAGATTGGTAGAATAGTAGGGAATATTTGTCCCTTTCCACACATATTTCTACAGAATACTTTTATGCTAGTTCTGGCAGGCTTACTTTGGGGAGTCATTTTGCTGGCTACTTTAGGTCATGTCATGTTATCCAGCTGGATGACAACAATAATAGCTACCACTTATATAACACCACATGCTGGAAAGTTATCTAAGAACTTTAATATATGAACTCATTCAATCCTCAGAATAGCATTATAAGGTACATGTTATAGTGATGCTTATTTTAAAGATGAGTACATTGAGGCAAAGGGAGGTTATGCAGTATGTCCAGAGTCATATTGCTAATGTCATAATAGCAAATCAAATCTAGACTGCTTTATATCCTCACATGAGTGTGCTAAAATAATGACCTAGGCTAAGTATGGATGGTATGGATAAAGGTGGCAAGAGGAGGTATCCACTGAAAAACTATGGAGCCAGTTTCAGCCATTGTGTCAGGTACACAAAGATGGGTGAGCCATTCAAATATATGTGGGCAAGAGACCAACATTCTGAATTCTGTCTCCTAGCCTGGTTTGCTTTCAAAATTGAGTCTTTGGTGTTGCCTGCCAAAAATGTGACTTTAAATATAAAACCAAAAAAAAAATGAAATCATTTCTTGGAAAACATTTCTGTGGTTCATTGTGGCATGCCAAGTTAAGAATATCTGTCTTACATTTTCAAGCACATGTGTTGTAGTAATTTTATGGGGTAATGAGTTGGCTTCCACTAAAGATATTTTATTTTTACAGGGGCTGGAGCTGGAGCTGGAGAAACATTATGTGGCAGGCAATAGAATATCTTACTTTTGCAGATTGCTTTAGCTAATGATCTACAGATGAATTTTCTAGGAACTCTGGTTTTAACTACTTGGCTGCCATGGATTTCAGTGAGCTGTGCCTGGAAGTTTTGGACATAATACATTGAACTTAGTGATGATGAATGAGGGAATTCAGGGTTTGGAGAAAATAATCAGAGTATTATGGAAGAAAATTGGGACTTTTGTCTCAGGATTACAACTTGAATGAGACTTAAAGTCCACTCATTTGAGTTAATAGAAAATACTGTAATTCAAAGTGCAACCATAGCAAATAGAGGCAATGTAAATTCTTGAAACTAGCATAACCTCCAGTACCCAGCTTATCATATGGAGGACGTTGCTATTTATCCACCAGTATCAATTCTTTCTTTGCCTCCAGCAGTACCACTGTGGCATCCTTTTCCATCAGATCCCAGAAGCTCAGCAGGGTTGGTCCTAGTTAGTACCTGCATGAGAGACTGCCTGAGAACATCACATGCTGTAGGCTTGGGAGAAGGATCTGGCAACCCACTCCCTCAAAACAATCAGCCACTGAAAACTCTATGGAGAACAGAGAAGCACAATAGTGTTTTGTCTACTGTATATAGGGTCACTATGAGTCTGACACCAACTCAAGGCCATCTAACAACAGTCTATTTTTCCTTCTTAACTGCCAGAATTTCAATTTTGCTACAAATATCTTCTGTCCACCAAATTACCTTGCAACTAGAAGTGGGCATGTGACATTGTTCTGGCCAAAGTGATTTATTAGGATGTTGGCCAGGATTTCTAAGAAGGTTGCTCTTTCTCAACCTTTCTAAGTGGTGGCTAGGAGGATCAGTAGCCATCCAGTAAGGAGTTGTAAGAGAAATGAATGACAGATGGTGACATAAAAAGAAGATCTAGATTCTCCATTCATTGGGAAACTGACGTAGCTACTTGATTGCTCAGGCACAGAATTCTGTTTTCTGAAGAAAACTAATTATATATTTTGTGTGTATAAGCTGTTGTCTGATTCTAAGGCTGAGAGAAATACCCTCATTTTGCTTTCTCCTCTCACCTACCCTCTTCTGGTGGCCTTAGAGGGGTAGACACTTGTGCATGTGCTGAGGAGAAGGGAGTAGATGTCATTCCTTCCATTGCATCTCCTATTCCTGAATAGGATAAATTGGTCTTGATCTTCACTGAGAAAGAACAGGGACATAACCTGAGATGATACCAATTGCAATGATCTGTTGATTTGTAACATAATAAAGTAATCAGTGGAGTAAAATAACCTAATGGGCACTCTACTTAGAAGGTCAAGTGAACAGAAAAGATCTTGGTGCCTGATCTTTGCCTCAAATTATAGTGTAGAGAATTCCTAACTCATTCAGAAGGGAAAAAATGCTGAATAAAGTTGGTAGTAGCTGTCAGGGTTCTGGGAATGGCAATCCCATTGGGTGGTATTCCTCTGAGCCTACTTATCAACAAGATGTTAGATCTCTGGTCAGCAAGAGAAGTAAGGAAGAATGTTGAATGGACAGCCTTAAAGATAGCAGAGATTTAAACAGATGCATTTCACATAGTTCATCTGATGTTTCCAAGAAGAGACAAGCTTGAAGCTTAAGGGTCAGATGTTAAAGATGACATATAAGAAAGGATTTTGATGGCATCATTACCCTTAAACTAACCACCCTTAAGCTTCTTGTTGTATTAAGCAAAAGAATTCTTGTCGACGCCACTGTTGGGTTTTCTATTACATGGAGCTGATGAACTCATTTCATAATCCACATCCCCTCTTCTGTCTCAATACACCCACTCGGTGAGGTGTGTTTCAATAGATATTTGATAAACCAGGGAAAGGTACCTGGATATAAAAAAAAAAACCTCAATGTAGAGGAGTATAATTGAGATTATCTAGGCCCTCACAATAGCTATTTTGCATTTGTTTGGTCCAGAAATTTAGGCTTATTATATTTGAATCATTTAGACGAATATCAGTTACTATATCAATTTGTGGTGGGTTGAGTCTTCTAAGGAAATGGGAGCAATTTGATATCCTACAGACAACTTGAAAAATGTAGCACAAAATGTATAGAAGAAAGAATGTGGAGCAAAGAGAAGTAGGGGGTAGTTGAGCTCATAAAATTTGCCTATCATGATGGTGTTGCTGGAATGTTTATCTCTTCCAAACTCATGTTTAAATTACATCATCATTTTAGCAGTATTAAATAGTGGTTAGGCTGTGAGGGCTCTACCCTGACAGGTAGATTTAATGTCTTAAGAGAGGTGTAGGCACTTTCTCTCTCTTACCATCTCATCTTCTGCCATAGGATAAAACAGCAACAAAGTTCTTACCAGGGATAATTTAAGAAAATTATTTTTAAAAATCAGACATCTGAAACTCAAAATGGGTAAAATACCTTAGTAATTAGTGGAAGAAGAAGATTTCACACATAGTTATTGAGACTCTAAGCACCCAGATTATCTGGGATATTTGCCCCAGAAAGAAACATTATCTTTAGGACATTGGATAGTGATCAAAGCACTTATTATTATGGAGGACTCTCTCTTTGTTTTCTAAGGCTGTTTGCTATACAAGCAGTCTTGAAAAGATAATAGGGAAGAAGGCTGACCAGTGCCTTTGCCAAAAACAGTGCAAAAATGAGATAGAACACAGGACAATTATTTCTCAAAATTATCAACTTTTGTCATTTGCCCCTGTTGACTCTTGCAACCCTGTTTCACTGACACTCCTCATCACAGTTGCACCAAAGCACGCTTTTATCTCTAGAGGTCTGGTGGTTTTCAACTTCTTTACTTCTTCCTATCACCAAAGAAAGGTTTTAAGCACCCATTTTAAGCAATAGAATATTTGTAATGTATCCAAAAGGGTTTCCACATGATCTTTCCAGGCAACTGAAGCATAAATATTAACTCATTTGCTTATTCATTTACTCAGTATTTCTTATGTACCTGCTAGATAACAGATGCTAAGTGCTTTCATTTCTGACAAGGAAGATTTTTAATAAGTAAATAAACTAGCCATACAGGTGCTAGTAATTATAAAAAAGTAAATAGCAAAAAATATGAATTTGAGTTCTAGGCATGGTGGTTCATACCTGAAATCCAGCCCTCAGTAGGCTGAGGCAGGAGAATTGGGAGTTTGGGGCCAGCCTGCGCCACACAGGAAGATTTTATCTCAAGAAAAAAATATGAATTTGACTTTGAGTTCCGTTTGGTATTTTCACATTGTACAGTTAAAGAAGGCTTAATTCAAGTAATGAAATTTTAGTCAAGAACTCAGGGATAAAAAGAATGTCAATCATGAAAGGACTCAGAAAGAATATTTCATGAGAAAGGATTAAAAAGAAAAATATACACAAAGGCCCTATACCTATTAGTTTGAACCAGGTGAAACAGCTAATGTTGCATATCAAAACAGTCAAATTTGGAAATTTCATATAGTTCAACTTTTAAATGTTATCAGGCACATAATGCAGTAAGA
This sequence comes from Pedetes capensis, assembly GCA_007922755.1. Lineage (NCBI taxonomy): Eukaryota > Metazoa > Chordata > Mammalia > Rodentia > Pedetidae > Pedetes > Pedetes capensis. The sequence continues at coordinate 70,916 of VMDO01002158.1, forward strand.
AAATTGTATTTCAGTGTATTTACTTAAGTTACTTGAAAAGTTTAAGAGTTCCACATGTACTAACTTTGAACTTGATATGATGCATAAAATGTAAATACTATGTATTCTTAATGTTTTTTTTTACTAATTAAAAATTTTAAATTTTAAGGAAAGTCCTGAATGATTTGCAAGAACTCCGGGGAAATACAGAAAACAATAGTTGAACAACTTTAGAGGGAAGATAAAATAACACATTAGACCAAAATGAAACTATACAAGTAGAATAAATGGAAATTGAAAGAGAAGAAAGCAGCAAGAAAAAAAAAATAAAAGTTCTAGATACCAAAAATCTTTAGTCAACATGGAAATGTCAACTAAAAGGCATAGGGAATGTATGTTTTAATTGTACAGAGTCTATGAGACTGTTACTAGTAATAAAATATTTTGCCAGAACCTGCTAAATTATATATATATATATATATATATTTTTTTTTTTTTTTGTTTATTATATATATTTTATTATATAAATTATATATATTATATATATATGTGGTGTGTATATATATGTGTGTGTGTATATATATATATATATATATATACACATACATATATATATATATATACACACACACAATCTCTGGAGACAGCTGTTCCATAATATCTTGTGTGATATTTAGTTTGATGTGTCAACTTTTCTGCACTCTGAGGTGCCCAGATATTTGTTGTTGTTGTTAGATGCTGAGGAGTCCAATCCTACTCATTTGGTTAAATAGTATTCTGAGTGTTACTCTAAGGGTGTTTCTAAATGAAATTAACACTTGAATAAGTAGATTGAGCAAAGAAGATTGCCCTCCCCAATGTGGGTGGGCTTAATTTGATCCATTGAAGGTCTAACTAGAACAAAAATGGGAAATCTTGAGAGAAATTACCTTCTCTGTAAGTTTTCAACTTGGGATATTAGTCGTCTTTCTTTATTCAGAGGGGAGTTTATACCACCAGCTCTCTTTGTCCAAGGTAGAACTCAGTAACCTTTGTACCCAGTCTAGGTCCAAAGGCCATGCCCAGAACCACTAAGCTGTACTACCTCTCATTATCTGTTGAATATATCTACACATGGGTATAAATTTAGCATGGAATCTTATTCTTTTTATAAATATGTTCTATCATTTTTAAAAATATGTCCTGTTGCATTTAATTGTGAAATTTAAAACCTGGAGTATAAAAATAAAATGATTAAAAATAACTATCTGCTAGGAAGTTTTGTTTTAAAAAAATTATGGCTCATTAGCTGACACAGAAAGTTATTTCTACTGCTTCCTTTCCTTTGATTTCACAAACTGAGCACTGGTGCTATGTTTTAACTGTGAGTGACAAGGTGAGTGTTAAGTCAATTCAGTTCAAGGTTTGGCCTAAGCTATGAACTGTCTCTAAATCCAAAAGCATATACAAATTGTATGAAATATTCACTGGTACAATACAAATACAAAAAAAATAATTAATACGTAGAATAAAAATGGAAATTACTTTTGGCTTGTGAAATGGGGCCAGGTCTAAGGAGATTGAGAACACTGCTAGGTTTTGAAAAAGCATTATAGTGACATTAACATTTCCACAGATGCTTGAAAAATTCTAATTGAAATAAGAATGTCAAAGAGCAAAGAACATGCCATTGTTTATTTCTTTTCCCATAAGACGAAAGTCTAAAAGAAAAATTCATAAATTACCACAGCTCTCAATGTGCAATTTAAAACAAAAGGAAATGCTGTCTACAGAATGATGGCTAAGTACCAAAGTGTGGCGGATTGGTCCTGCCTCTGCTATTGTTGACGGTGCTATGGACCCACAGCTCCAGCCTCTACTTAGGTTTTGTGTAGGATGTGAATCAAGGTTCTAAATTCATCTTATTTCACTAGCTAGATTGTTCCAACAGAATTTTCTCCAGTGAAGTGCTCTGGCACTTTTGGTGAATATCAACTGGTTGTAAATCTAAGACTTTTTGAGTTCTCAAATTTGTTTCATTGAACTAAATGTCTATCCTTATGCTAATAGCATACTCTCTTAATTATTATAGCTTTACAGTGAGTTTTAAAATTGGGTAGATTAAGTCAGTCATCTTTATTCCTTTTAAAAGTTGTTATGTCTATTGAAAGCCATTTGTATTCCTTGACCCCAACCGTAAACAACTTCTACACACTGAAACTTGCCCATCATGCTGCACAGGTGCCCTTCTCCCACTGCCAAACTAGTTGCATTGCATTGCCTGAGGCTGATTGGCTCTGTGCTTTGCTGCCAAATACACTATGTCCAGAACCTTTGACTGTGAACTGTCCAGAGACTACAATATGGCCCTCAACTAGGACCAAAGCCCATTTAGCACATCAAACTAACACTCTTAGTTATATCTTCAGGAAAATGTCTGTTACTAAAAAAGGCACCATATAAAATTGATAGAAACAACAGATCTGCCAAATGTGCAAATATCAATAGGGATATAAGAAATGTGAAACAGCAAGACAATGTGATGTCTCCAAAGAACAAATAATTCCATAGCAAAAGACCCCAAAGAAGAGGAAGTGGATGAAGTGTCCAAAAATGTATTGAAATGGATGACTCTAAGGAAATTCAATGAAATAAAATAAAATAGTTTGATAAAGTTAGGAAAACAATTCATAATATGAAAGAGAAATTTAGCAAAGAAATTGTTGTTGTTGTTTTCAGGTGCCACCGAATTGGTATCCAACTCATAGCCACCCTATGTACAACAGGGCAAAACACTATTGTTAGTGCTTCTCTGCCATTCATAGGGTTTTCAATGGCTGATTATTTTTTGGGAGTGGGTTGCCAGGTCCTTCTCCCAAGCCTACAGCACCTGTTGTTCCCAGGCAGTCTCCCATCCTAGTATTAACCAGGCCCGACCCTGCTGAGCTTCTGAGATCTGAAGGCTTTGGACTTCATAGTAATACAGCTGCAGGCAGCAAAGAAATGGAAACCATTAGAAAGAACAAAAGAGAAATTTTGGAGTCAAAGAACTCCATTATTCCATTAATCAAATAAAAGACATAGTAGAGAACCTTAGCAACAGACTTGGTCAGTCAGAAGAATGAATTTCTAAACCTGAAGGCAAGTTCTATTCTTTTGAAGTAACCCAGTTAAATGAAATAAAGAAATAGGAAAGAAATCCAAAAAAATGAAGAAATTATCTAGGATTTATGGGAAGCCATTACACAAACAAATATGTCAATTATGGGTGTTGCTGAAGAAAAAGAGAAGGGAAAATCACAAAAATCTTATTCAATGAAATAACAGCAGAAAACTTCCCAAATCTTGGGAAATATTGGACATTCCGGTAGAGGATGTTGATACAGCCCCAAATAGATTTGACCTTAAAATGTTATATCCTTGCTATATTATAATCAAACTCTCTAAAGTCCAAGATAAAAAGAAAATTAGGAACAAAGCAAAAGAAATGTGCCAAGTCATGTTTAAGGCATCCTTCATTAGACTGACAGCAGATATCTTGACAAATACTTTTCATGTTAGGAGAAAAATGGCTGACATATTCAAAGATCTGAAAGAAAAAATATGTGCCTGCCAAGAATCTATACCTGACAAGCTATCTTTCAGAATCAAAGGACAACTAAATGTTTTCCAAGAGAAGACCATTTACCTTCCCAAAAATGTATGAAAATCACTCTGTCAATTTGAAGAATTCTTGCATAGGATGCCTGTGGCCTGGAACTCATGATGCTCCTGCTTCTACTTTCCAAGTTGCTGGGATTACAGGCACGTGCCATGACTCTCAGCATATTTTACAATTTTCAGTATGTAATTGTATTAGTCTGTTCACTATTGTTATAACAAAATATCTAAGACCAGGTACGTTATGAAGACAGATTTATTTGACTTAGGAATCCAGTGGCTAGTGGATCTAAACAGCATTGTGCTGATGTCCTGGTTACAGCACAACAGAGTGGAAGAATTGAAAGGGAACCAGCTGCATGCAGAAAGGATAATATAATAAGACAGGTAGCTAGAGACTAGCAAGGGCTCAGTCATGTATTTTTATAACAACCCAACCTTAATCTCCTTCAAGGGTGATGCCACTCTTGACTTGATTTACTCCCATGAAGCCCCACTTGTGTTAGTTTATGGGCAAGCTACTGATGTGTGTGTGCTAATTTGTTGGCCTACCGGCCTGATGATTTCCCTCTCTTCTTCTCCTCTTCCTCTTCCTCCTCCTCCTCCTCCTCCTCCTCCTCCTCTTTCTCTCCTCCTCTTCCTCCTCCTCCTCCTCTCCTCCCTCTCCCTCTCTCTCTCTCTCTCTCTCTCTCTCTCTCTCTCTCTCTCTCTCTCTCTCTTTGCTGGGTACTCCGAGGTTGAACCCACGGCCTTGCCCATACTTTGCAAGTGCTTTACCACTGAGTTCCACCCCTGCCCCACCTCACCTTTTTTTTGTCCTGAGACAGGGACTCAGTAAGTTATATAGGCTGCAACTGACCTCAAATTTGCCGTCCTCCTGCCTCTACCTCTGAAGTTGCTGGGATTACAGGCATGTGCCACCATGTTTGGCCTGGTTGATTTTATTTTTTCTAAGAGTATTCTAATTTTCCTTTGGTATCTTCTCATATAAAGCATCCTCCCACCTTTGAATATTCAGTTTTACCCATTCCAATAGTTTTTTTCCCCTATATTTCCCATCCTACGTTTGTCTGTCTTTGTTTCTTTGTATCTCTTTCTTTCTTAGTTTCTTTCTTTCTTTCTTTCTTTCTTTCTTTCTTTCTTTCTTTCTTTTTCCTTCCTTCCTTCCTTCCATCCTTCTTTCTTTTCTTCTTCTTGTTTTCTAATTGCACTAGACAGAATTTCTGCTATAACTTTGGAAGAATAAGAAATAGCTATCCTTAGTACTCTTATAAAAGTGGTCTGGAGGAACTTGTTGGCCGCTTTCATGGTGTAAATTAGACACAGGTGGAAAGTGCCATCTATGAGGAATGGACTCTCACTAGACACCAAATATCCTAAACTTCCCAGTCTCCAGAATTGTGATAAATAAATTTCCTTTCTTTATAAATTACACAGCATGAGGTAATTTATTGTAGCAACCCAATGGACGAAGACATAATCTATAAGGAAGTAATTAAGACTAAATGAGCTCATGGAGTAAGGCCCTAATTTGACAGATTTAGTCTCCCTAAAGAAAAGGCAACAGGACCCTCTTTCTCTCTTTCCAGTTCTCTCTCCATTGCTCCCATCCTCTCTCTTGCCTCCCTCTCAACATACATGCACTAAGAAAAGATCATGTGGAGACATAATAAAAAGACAAGCATGACTTTAATCAGGAGGAAATCCCTCATCAGAAACCAAATTGGCTGGAACCATGATCTTGGATTTCTAGCCTTCAGAGATATGAAAAAATAAAATTTTGTTTCTTAAAGTACTCAGTGTAAAGTATTTTGTTATGATATCCCTGGCTGGTAAATACAGAGCTTAAAAGAAGCTAGTAGAAATGTGTTCTACATCTGTATGTGCTATGGGTTCAGAATTTGGATTATTATGGGGAGCATATTTTCCTTGCCGAGACACAGGTCATACTTCCTTGCTTTTTTAAATAACATGCATTGTTTTTATCCTACATACATTAAGGATATTGCTCTGATAGTGCTCTAACTTTATATGTGGCCCCTAGTTCCAGCTTTAAGATACAAGTCTTCTACTTCTTGGTAAGCGGTAAACCAGAGACATAAGATTATAAGGTGTATATCAAGATTTTCTCTTCTCCAAGATATTGTCATTTCCCTACAAGTTGTCTTCTTTTCTTCTGGAAATTGGGATTTCTAGTAAGTATTCTGAATTCAGCTATTTATGTAGGATTTCTTGTCAAGCTTTATTCAACATTAATAGATGCTTTTGCCCAAATCAGAAGTCTCTTTTTACATATTTTCATTCATTCATTTTGTGCAACATTAGCAGTAGAAACAATTACAATGACTTGCTCTGGATAATTATTGAAAACTCAATGGCTAATACTTTTGCATCAGGTCATTATCTCATATTAAATTCACAAGCAATAATAATTGCTATGGAACAAATGTTTATTCTACCCACTCTCAAATTCATATATTGAAATCCTAATCTCCAAAGTAATGGTATTTGGAGATGGTGTCTTTGAGAAGAAATGAATTCCTGAGTGTGGAGCTGCCATAATCTGGTTAGTACACTTAAAAGAAGATTAAGAAGAGACATCTCTCTCCTTCTCTCTCCCCCTCTCCTTCCAACTCCCTCTCTCTGTGCTTCACCCTCCCTTCTTCTGTCCCTCTCTCTTTCAGCTATGTGAAGAATCAGAAAAACATCCACCCAGAAACCAGAAATAGAGTCTTCACCAGAAAAGAGCTACACAAAAAGCTTCGATTTGCTTGAAGAAAACCCAAATAATAATGTGCAGAATGTTTATAAAAATAGGGATGGTAACAACAACCATTCTGAGGAAGTCTTAGACAGAAATGAGAATGGACAATGGACAAAAGGTCACTCTTGTTATAAAGTGACAAGGAATTTGAATTGTGTTTGTATTTTGTGTTGTGGAGGGAAATCTTATTAGTGATTAAATTGAATATTTAGCTGGGGAGTTTCTAAGCAAAATGTGGAAAGAGCAGCTTGCTTCCTCCTGACTTTTACAGTAAAAAGACAGAAAAGAGAAATGAATTGAAGATAGAATTATTAAGTAAGAAGGAAGCCAGATGTAAGGAATTTGAAAATTCTCAACCTTATCCACCTTACAAAAAGTGAGAAATTATGACTAGAACAGAACATCAAAGTAATGAGAGCCATCTCACCACAGGATGGAATAGAAAGGGAATTATGCCAACAAGATATTGCCAATTTGAATTAAATGGCACAGAATAAGTGAAAGGAATTGAAGGATGCTGTCAATTTTCTTAGAATCTATAGGAAAGAATGATAAGGTTGTTTGACTAGGAACTTGTCCTGTTTTCCAAGAAAGGAGAAGTATGGCTTCTTAGGAGATTTAGAGACCATAAAGTCTCAACAGGGTTGAATACTTCCAACAGAAGCCATGGAGGTAGGGGTTCTTTAGAGGTGTAAGGGTCTGAGCCTCACTTGGGAAACTTAGGAAGACATAATTCACCGGTTAGAGCTGTATTATTGAGATGCTCCCCTTAAAAAATATACAAAAATTTGGGGAAGAAGCAGAATTATTTTTGTGTTCAAATTTTTGTTTTTTTTTAACTGGAAATTTTTAAAGTACAGTTTAATGTGCTTCATTTTGACGTGCATTTCATTGTGACATTTCCATATATGTGTTTCATTGTACATTGCACAGATGACTTCTCCCTTACCTTCTATGCCCCTCCTCCCCCCTCTCCCATCCCCAACCAATGAGCTCTCTTCTACTTGCATGTCTTTTCATGGGAATATTTTACTGTATACCCTTGCATCCCAATTATGATTTAAGTCCACACTTTTTTCTGTAGTGATCTATCTTTTTGCATGTTAGCAGTATTACATGAATAATTTAGTCCATTTACATTATTACCATCCTTTGATATTGTTGGTATTATTATAATTACTTCCTAAACTATTAAAGTTGGGCTGTTTACTTTGAAGTCACCTCCTCTCTCATTCCTTGCTCCTCTTTGTCCTTCCTCACCCTCCTCTCTTCTCCCATCATTGCTTCCTTTTGCTAGATCCTTCCCTTCTTCTTTGCTCTCCTTGAATTGTCCCTTCTCAACTTAGTTTACATTAGCATTTTATTATGTTCCAATTTTGTATAGGATTTCTTCCTTCTTTTAAATTTGATTCAGCTCCCACATATGAGTGAGAGCATGTGGTATTTCTCTTTTGGGGCTTGTGTTCATTCACTGAAGATAGTTTTCTCCAATTCCATCTGTTTTGCTTCAAATGACATTATTTATTTATTTATTTATTTATTTATTTATTTTTGGTTGATGAGTAGTATTCCATTGTACATATGTACCATAATTTTTAATTCCATTCTTCTATTGACAGGCACTTTGGTTGATTGCATATCCTTGCTATTGTGAAAAGTGCTGCATTGAACATGGAGATGTAAGTGTCTCTGTGGTATGATGACTCATCTCCCTTTGAGTATATTCCCAATAGTGTTATAGCTGGGTCATATGGTAGAACTATTTTTAGTTTCCTATGATATCTCCTGCAGCCAAAGCCCTGTGGCACCCGATCCTGTCAGATCTCAGAAGCTAAGCATGGTCTGGCCTGGTTAGTACTTGGATGGGAAACCGCCTGGGAACACCAGGTGCTGTAGGCTTGGGAGACAGACCCAGCAACCCACTCCCAAAAATCAGTCTGCCATAGAAAACCCTGTGAACAGCAGAGAAGCACTGGCAATAGTTTTTTGCCTGTAGTAGGTAGGGTCGCTATGAGTTGAACACAGACTCAAAGGCACCTAACAACAACAACAACAACAACAACAACAACAAGATATCTCCATATTATATTGATTTCCAAAGTGGTTGAACCAATTTACAGCTCCACTAGCAGTGTAAGAAGATTCTCTTTTCTCCACAGCCTTGCCAGCATTTGTTGTTATTTGTTATATAGATCTTGGCTGTTCTTACTGGAATAAGGTGTAATCTCCGAGCTATTTTGATTTGCATTTCCCTAATGGCTAGGGATATTGAGCATTTTTTCATGTGTTTCCTGGCTTTACAGGCATTTTTATTTGAGAGGTATCTGTTCAGTTCCATTGCCCATTTGTGTTTTGGGTTATTTGTTTTCTTGGGTATTGCTTTCTTGAGTTCTTTATAAATTCTGGAAATTAGTTCTTTGTCCAATGTATAGGATGCAAAGATTTTTTCCTATTCAGCGGAGATTTCCTTGACTCTGTTGATTGTTTCCTTTGTTCAACAGAAGCTTTTTAATTTCAGTAATCCCATTTATCTATTCTTATTGAGATTTCTTGAACACTTGGAGTCCTATTAAGGAAATACTTTCCTGCCCCTATATGTTGTGGCATACTGCCTGCCTATCCTTTCTTCTATTAGCTTTAAGGTTTCTGGTTTTATGTTGAAGTTGTTTACCCATTTCAAATTAACTCTCATGTATATTGAGAAATGCAGGAAAAATTCCTGCAATCAAATGATGAAAATACATCTTACCAAAACATATGGGATGCAGCAAAGGCAGTTTTAAGATGGAAGTTTATAGTATTAATTGCCTTCATCAATAAGACAGACAAAAGCCAAATAAATGACCTAAGGACACACCTCAAAATGTCAGAAAATTGCCAACAAATCTATCCTAAAAGGAGTAATTTCTTGGTAAAGAAATAACCAAGATAAAGGCAGAAGTATCTCAGTGAGAATCTAAAAAGATAATTCAATGAATTAATGAGTCTAAGAGCTGGTTCTTTGAAAAGGTTAATAAAATAGACACTCCCCTGGCCAATCTCATCAAAAAGAAAATGGGAAAAGCCAACATAGTAAAAATTAGAAATGAAAAAGGGATCATAACCACTGACTACAATGAAATATGGAAAATCATCAGGGAATACTTTGAGATAAAATTGTATCCCCAAAATATGAAAATTCAGAAGAAATGGATAAATTTATTAACACATATGATTTACCAAAACTAAGCTCAGAAGACATAAATGACCTAAACAAACCCATTATATATGCTGAAATAGAAAAGGTAATAAAAAGTCTCCCAACAAAGAAGAGCCCAGGACATGATGGCTTCATGGCAGAATTTTGCCAAACTTTCAAAGAAGATATAATACCTGTCTTCCTCAAATTATTTCAAAAAGTAGGAAAAAAAGGAACACTTCTAAACTCATTCTATGAAGCTACCATTATCCTGATACTTAAACCAGGAAAGGATACATCTAAGATAGAGAATTATAGACCCATTTCCCTTATGAACATAGATGCAAAAATCCTTAACACAATATTGGCAAACTGAATTCAGCAATATAATAAAAAGAAGCAAAATTTTTCACTAATGAAAATTTTCCTAAACTACATTTATGTAGTTAATTTGAAAAATGGAGCGGAATGAAATTGGTGCTTTTTGAAAAACATTCTTGCATTAATGTCTTTTTACAAATTTTCTTCTGCTTCCACTAAATTCTAGTCAGTTGTTCCAGAGTCTAGGAACACTACTCATAGTCAGGAAAAGTGAAGAATGGATATAAGTCATAAATATGCCAACCATATAAATGTGCTGGGGTTTATTTAGCTCAGTTGGTAGAGTGCTACTCTGAACTCTGAGGCTCTCAGTTCAAGCCCTATCAACACCAAACTGGGAGAAGATCGTGACAATCCGCTCTCAAAGCAATTTTGAAACATTGGGATATTGAAAACTCTATGAGGAGGCAAGAGGATCACAAGTTCGAGACCAGAGGTACTCTGTTTAATTTAGTGAGACCTTGTCTCAAAAAAGTAAGACAATGGGCTGAGGGTGCAGCTCAGTGGTACAGCACTTGCCAAGCAGGCAAGTATGGGGCCATGTGTTCAACCCTCAGTACAGCAAAAAAGAAAAAGAAAAAGAAAAGAAAACCCTATGAGGGTCTCTATGAGAAGGCAACTAACTAACAACAACAAGTAGGTAGTATTACTACCAAACACTTATGGATGACAGAGGGCTGGGATTTAGCTTAGTTGGTAGAGCACTGCGCTGCAGTCTCTGAGATCCCAAGTTCAATTCCCAGCACTGCAAAAATGGGAGAAGGGCCTGGCAATCCACTCCCAAGGCAATCCCGAAAAAAAAAACGGTCAGCCATTGAAAACCCTGTGAGGGTCGCTATGAATCGGATACTGACTCGACACCACCTAACAACAACAACAACAATGGATGACAGAAAATTAAAACCACCTTCTGCAAGTTGCTTAAAATTGAAACCTTCATTCATTCTCTTACTAAAATATTTCCTCATGTATTTTGGAAAGATTCATATCACATTACTCTGAAGGTACCTAGAGCTGGAACTCTAGACCAAGGGCCCAACACTAAATATGCTCATATATTTTGTTCCCCTTGGAGGTCACTTTTCTTATGATTTTGCTGACAAAATGTCAAGAGATAACAAAGCTGAAATTCTCCTAAGATTTTATATTCTTCCAGAAATAGCCATTATATATTGATATTATTCAGTACTTATGTCTATAACATGTCTATAATACAGATAAGTTAATTATTTATTAAACGTAGGTATGGAGTTTAGCTCAGCTTGTAGAGCACTTGCTTTATGTGATCTGAGGTCCTGGTTTGAATGCTCAAGTCCACAAAAATGGGAGGAGGATTTGGCAGCCCACTCCCGAAACAATCCTGAAACAATCAGCCACTGAAAACCATCTGAACAACAGAGAAGCACTGTGCCCAGCATGGCACAGTGTCGGGGGCGGGGGGGTGGGATGTTTCATTCTGTTGCAAAAGCACACAGCGTCTCTGAGTTGGACCTGACTCCCCTGCACCTAATAACAACAAAACCTAGGTCAAACTTTAGATGGAGATACTTATTGCATTTGAGTTTTTGAAAGAGAGAGGATTTTGTGGTAGTCGTCCTCATATGCAATATAGGGATAATGTCACACTCAAAATATTGTCATGGTAATTAAAAAATAAAATAGATGTGTAGTCTTGAGTCCAGCCTTAGGAGCTGAACAAATATTAATTTACTTGCTTGCTTTTCTGAAAAGTTCAGCTCCTTCATAGAATTTTAGCACTATAAAGCTGAAAAGAACTTTGGAGGTGTTCTATCTAACCCTTACTACTGGTTTAGAAATAGCTAAAATATTGACTTGGTTAAGTTCTCTCAGAAGTGGGCTTAAAACTTCACTTCTGACACCATGCTGAATATGTAGACAAAGATGATGTTTTTCTTTCTTTCTTTTCTTTTTTTTCCTGTTGTTACATTTAAGGGTAACTATGCTACTCCTGTGATACCAGAGGATTGTCTTTTTCCACAGGATTTTTAAAAAATATATCATTTGCCACTTACTATGTTTACCCTATCTTCATCTTCCATCCACTTGTCTGCACTTTCCCCATCTCTATAAGCTGTCTTTGTTGTGCTGCGTACTAACCTAAAAACCGTCCTCCAGCTCTTTCCCTCAGCCCAGGTACAAAGTGTTCTGTGGAAGTTAAACCCCTCCTCAACACACAGGCAGTATAAGACCTTCTGTACTTAGAAAACAGGCAGCACTACAGACTTCAAGAAATAGATAAAATAAGAAAACAAAGGGGGAGAAGGTTGCACAAAAGGTCAGACCTCTGCAGATGCTGTGGCAGAAAATGTCTTTCCTTCTCTATGGGGACATGAATGAGCTTTTTATCTAAACTGTGCTCAGGAGGTCAAATAGCTGGAAAATGAAGAGCATTAATAATTTCTTTTAGAGGTGTGACTATAAAATTAAAGAATGAGTCATATTCTACTGTTTAGTCTATGAAACTAGGAACTGGCTTTTCCTTTGTTTCTTTTTCTCTTTTCCTCCCCAAAGGAACATACAGATGATTTAAGCAGCTTTCGATTACAACATACCTAAAATAATAAAGCAATTGAGGAAGGAAAAAAGTCAGCTGAAGGTGTAAACCCCCTCCAGGCTAGATGACTATGGTGCATTTCATCCACTCATTCTAAATCAATGCTAAGCCAAGCACAGAAATGTTTACCTTTGTCTGATCTCTAATTCCCTAAATTTATGTGGAATCATGCACAGATGCACTGGAAACCAGCCTGGAAAAGCCTGGCATTTTAATTGATCCCAGAGCTTCTTGCCTCATGGCTCCTGCTGTGATGAAGTCTGCTACTTATTCCAAAGATTCTCTGACTGGTTGCCTAGCCACCGGCAGCTGGCCAATCAAGGTGTCCATACACAGCCAGGGAAGTAACCAATCAATTTTTTAATTTCCTTCTGTAAACGGGAGTGAATCAGGGTGGATTTGAAATCTCATTAGTCAAAAGTAAGACATGTAGTGTGCATTTTAACATATGTATTAGTTGAATACATTCAGCATTTAGTCATAAATTCAGATGAATATTTAAAAGCTTATTTCAAACAAATTAGACCCTTGAATTACTAACCTATTCTTTAAAGAAAAACAAGATTTGTATTCTTACTAGTCCAATCTATGTATAAAATTTCAATAGCTCCCTGCCGTTTATCATTGACCTTCTTAAAAAAGAGTTTATTCTAAAAATTTCATTGTAGACTCTGAGGTGTCTCCCATGTCCATACTATCCACATTCAGTAAGTAGAATCATTGGCTAATTTTTGCCTTCATTCCCCAATCCATGAAATCATCTGGTTTTGTTTTTGACCTCCTACTCCCTCCATTTGACCTAATTTGTCCATTTTAATGACCATTACTCTGGTCTAAGGCCCCGAGTTCTTCACATTTGTATTCTGAGATAGCCCCTTGGCTTTTGTTTTTTCAACCCATTGTGTTAAGCCACCATTAAGTGTCATTACTTCAATCCTCCTCAGGAAAACTTTCACTCAAATGGAGGCAGATATGGGTTGAGGAGGGTACTAACTGGTGTAGTCCAATAAATTGTTCTGTATGCCTGAGTCTATTTGCTCATTCATAATCATCGAGGTAATTAGGCTAAGGGAGATAATGTCTGTAAAGTGCTTAATCTAGCTCATTTTATATAAAATGTAAATATATAATATATAACATGACATATCTTCTATTGTCTTTATTTTCATTACTATTATTTAATAGCTTCTTTTTGGTTAACCTTTTAATATTTTCCCTAGGTCCTTCCATAATCTGATAATCTGGACTCCATTCTGTCCATCTGTCCATTCTTATTTCATTTCTTTTCTTTTTTTTTTATTGGTACTAAAGGTTGAACCCAGCCTAGGGCTGGGATTTAGCTCAGTTGGTAGAGCACTGCGCTGCAGGCTCTGAGGTCCCGAGTTCAATTCCCAGCACTGCAAAAATGGGAGACGGGCCTGGCAATCCATTCCCAAGGCAATCTCGAAACAGCCATTGAAAACCCTATGAGGGTCGCTATGAGTTGGATACTGACTCGACAGCACCTAACAACAAGAAGAACAACAAAGGTTGAACCCAGGGCCTTGCACTTGCCTGCTTTGCAAATTCTGTATCACTGAGCTTCACCAACCCATTTTTTTTTTTTTTTTTTTTTTACTTTCTGAGACAGGGTCTCAATAAATTTTGCAGACTGCCTCTAGTCTGGACCTTGGGATCCTCCTACCTTTGCCCCCTGAGTTGCTGGGATTACAGGTGTATGCCACTGCACCAGGCTCCCATTTTTATTTCTAATACCTTCCTTCCTGTACCCTAGTCCTAGCCACTATATACTCATCACTCTCATCAGATAGTCTCCTCAATGAGCTCCAAATTTATCATGTTGTCTTCACTCATGTCATTCCCTAATTTCTATTGATCCTGCAGAATATAAACTCAAGTATCACTTGCTATCTGAGGAAAAATTATGATCAATTACTACAGAAGACTTTTCTCATTTTGTAAATATACATTGCTAGTCCAGCTGTTTAATGAATTAGTTTTGTGACCTGGACGTAAGAGGAATAGTGAAAGTTTTGTTTGCTATTCTCTTCATTCTTTTCCTAGTTTCTTATATATAAGTGCTATAAGCATTTATTCAGAGAATATTATTGGGTTTTTTTTGTTGTTGTTTGTTTGTTTGTTTGTTTTTTGCGGTACTGGGGGTTGAGCCCAGGGCCTCACACTTGCATGCTCTGCAAGTGCTGGACCACTGAGGTGTGCCCCCAGCATTTCTTTACTTTTTTGAGACAGGGTCTCGCTAAGTTACCCAGACTGCGTCTGGTCTTGAACTTGCGATTCTCCTGCCTCTGCCTCCCGAGCCGCTAGGATTACAGGCGTGCACCACCACGCCCGGTTTATTATTGGGTTCTTATCTACTGAGATGAGCTGTACTTTTTCTTTCCAGACCTGAAAAATCTTTTCTTTTGAATCTCTATATTAATTCCATCTGAGAAAATTGATATTTGAATAAATATCCATTGAATATATTCTATGTGCTTGAGTACTAATAGAGAGTAATGATCTACTATGACTTGAAAATGAAATAATAGATAAAAAGGCAAAAATGGAATTTACTTAAATCAAGTGTTTAACCCTCTCTCTCTCTCTCTGTATGTATGTGTGTATGTGTGTTGGTGTGGTAGAAATGAGGCAATATGGTACAGAAGAAACAGAAGGGAGTCTGCCATTTGATATTTGATCCTGAATTAACTTGGGTAAATCACTTCTCATTCATAGGCATGTCTTTCCTTGTCTGTAATATGAGTGTACTGAATCAGTTTTTCTTTAAGATTTTTTAGACTCATTAGGTCAAAATAAAACATGTTATAGTATTGAAACATTAACTACACTTTTAAAGTTTGATTTAAGTTTATATGGATAGATTAGTGTTTCTGTCTTGAATTCAGTAACAGAAACGTTTGTCATGGTACTAGTTTCGACTTTATAAACATAATTTCTGCATTTTTAAAAAACTTTTATGATAAATAAGTATTAAACAAGAACTCTGTGATGGGTCCTGTTCACAGAAATGGAAAGAAAATGAAGAATGAAAGAGGTGTGTTCTTGATCTTCATAAACCTGAACATTCACATGGGTTGTTGTTGTTGTAGTTAGGTGCCCTCAAGTTGTGTCCAACTTATGGCTACCTTCATAGGGTTTTCAATGCCTGATTGTTTCAGGATTGCC
The DNA here is from genome assembly GCA_007922755.1 of Pedetes capensis. Lineage (NCBI taxonomy): Eukaryota > Metazoa > Chordata > Mammalia > Rodentia > Pedetidae > Pedetes > Pedetes capensis. The sequence goes on from VMDO01002158.1 coordinate 86,618, forward strand.
TTGGGAGTGGATTGCCATATCCTTCTCCCACTTTTGTGGAGTTGGGAATTGAACTCAGGACCTCAGAGACTGCAGAGTGGCGTTCTTCTACCAACTGAGCTAAATCCTAGCCTTCATGTGGGTAGCATCATTATACCTCCTATCCTTTCTGTAGAGCTGATATCTCAGATAGTTTGATATAGAATTGTTGTGATGTGTTTATTAATCTGGGTTATTATTTATGTGCACGCATTGCATTCCTGTCAAATTTACAAAATTCTCGGAGGTTGCATTATATGTATATGTGTGAGTGATATTATTATAGAATTTTCATATCAATTTTAGTTTTTAAATTTTTTTTTACCATTACTGCACATAAAAATTTCTAGGCAATGTATTCTAACATTTAGAAATTCTTGTCACCTTACCTAAAATTAATGGCTAATCCACATGGACTGCAGATTATACATCAGCATTTAGCATGAATTTTAAGTGTAGTCATCAAAACTATCTTATGTGATTGGTATGGTTATGATTCTAATTTTGTACATGGGTAAACTGAAGTCTAGAGTGTTTAACATACTGGCCTGAAGTCCCATACATAGTACAATGTTTGTGTAGGAATCTCAGCCAGGCTGTCTGACTGCTATGTTGTAGCATGACATTCTCGCACCATGACTTTCATATATTCATGTTTCCTAAGGGAATATCTCTCCCCAACAGCAGAATTAGTGCTTTCATTGCAAAGAATATTTGATCTTTAGACAAACTTATGAAGTAGGTTCTATTATTATTCCCTTTTCTGAGGGTAGGAAAGTTGGGACATTGCAACATTTCAATATACTTGCCTAAGCTATTTATGCTGGATTATGAGAGATAGTGCTTTCAAATATCAATTTACATTTTCCTCTGTTGTAATAAGACACCTTGCTCACCCTTTTTGCATTCATTCTATTTCCCTGTTTTCTTCTTCAATTTGTAGCCCACAGCACATGTAACTTATTTATATTCTATTTTTATGCCTTGCTGCAAGGAATAATCATTATAATAATAACAATTAGTAATTATTCAACATTTACTATGTGCCAGGCACTGTTCTAAAATTGTTTATTTATTCATTTATTCCTTTTTGTAGAATTGCAGGGCTGAACTCGGCCTCACACATGCTAGGCAAGTGCTCTACCAATGATATCACCCCAGGCCCTTCTTTGTATTTTGAGGCAGGGTCTCCCTAAATTGTACAGTCTGCCTCTAGCCTTGAACCTGCCTTTCTCCTGCCTCAGCCTCCCAAGTTACTGGGAATATAGGTGTGTGTCACAGTGCCCAGTTTTAAACGAATTAATTGTATTTCATTTAATCAATATAAAGTTTCTGTGAGGTAGCTATTATGCAATTGAATGAGATAATATATGAAATAGGTTAAGCACATTTCTTTTATAGCAAAGAGATCCAATTAATACTAGCTACTATTATGAAGCCTATAGCTGTACCACTGTGGCATCCAATCCTGTCAGATCTCAGAAGCTAAGCAGGGTCAGGCTTGATTAGTGCTTGGATGGGAGACCACCTGAGAACACCAGATGCTATAGACTTGAGGGACCTGGCAACCCACTCCCCCCAACCCCCAAAAAACAAAACAAAACAAAACAAAAATCAGCCATTGAAAACCCTATGAATAGCAGAGAAGGACTAATAATAGTGTTTCACCTGTTGTACATAGGGTCACTATGAGCTGGACACAACTTGACAGCACCCAACAACAACTATTATTAAAAGTGTAATGTCAATCACCTACACTTTTACATTTTGGAAAACATGAGCATGTTACTCTTACTCATCACCATGAGGACTTTCTATGTGCATGTGAATGTGTGTCTGTCTGTAATTGGTATGTCATCATGAATTTTAGATAAAAAGAGGAATCTGTAAACAAACACTCCAACAAATAGAGTGATTCCTTTGCCACTTCCCTGGCAGTTTTTATTCTCTGATGTTGCTCTGACCTCTGGTTGAATTTTGCTTTAAGAGTTCACTAACTTTTAAAGATGTGTTTATTTGGTATCTCTTTTTAAAAAGTCTTCCTTCAAATCAGCTTGAAATCAACTTCCGGGGAATGGTAGGTGAATGGACAGAACAAAATGATGCACCCTTGAATCTTGAATTTCTATCAATTCATAGTGGTGGCTCTCACTTAAGTTACTTAGTATCTTTGTACTTTGCTTTCTCTTTCTGAGAAAGGCAATCCTAATCCCTATTGCAGGGAGTTATTGTGATGAGCAAGACGTATTTTCAGCATTGCGAAGTTCATACGCAGAGTCCTTTGCACTCTGCCCTAATTCTTTCACATTTGGCAGGAAACATCTTAGTTCAAATACATGGAGATCAGGGACTAAGATGTCTGCCAACAAATGTGTGCTGGCTTCATTAACTGCCATTAGATAGTTTGCCACATTGCTCACAAGCTGGTCTTCTCCAGTATCAAAGAGCAGAAACTCTCACTGAACTATTGACCTTACCTCCAAATGGTTACAAGGGTTTCACTCAGGCACAAATCAAATCTGGAAACAGGTTCTCTAGAGAATTTGGCTATCAGCTGAAGAGCTGCAATAGTCACTAGGGTAAAGGGAGCATGGGAGCAATCTCTGAGTCATTGTGGACCGAAAGACCAAATGGCTCAATATCTAGATGACCTGCAGGAGGGTAGAGGGCATTGAATGTGTGCAGAAGTCAATCCTCTGAGTCTTATGAGTTAAATTATATTCTAGACAATAACATTGGGCATACTCAACACATTTTAGACAATGAAATGTATGCACAAGTGTCTAGAGAATACAAAAGAATGATTCAAAGGTATATATTTATCTTCGACCTACCATCCATTCATTCATTTATTAGATTTATTATATGCCAAGAATTATGATACATGCTACAAATTCAAACATTGGTATGATAGAATGGCTCTCAAATAATTCTTTATCTAGTAAGAAAAGATGGGAATATACAGTCCTGAAACAACATGTACTATTTCTTGTTGTTAGGTGCCATTGAGTCAGGTCCAACTCATAGCGACCCTAAATACAGCAGAAAGAAATACTACCCAACACTGTGCCATACACATGATCATTTTCATCTGAGCCCATTGTTGCAGTCTCTGTGTTTCTTCTCATTTTGAGTCATACCATTTCAGCTAAAGAAGGTCTCAGGGGCTTTACTCTATTCCCATCATCAAGGTTGACTGTACTTTGAGGAGGCAGCCCTTTCCCAGGCATCTTTTGAATGCCTTCCATCCTGGGAGGTTCATTTTCTGGGGATATATTTGACAGTGTTTCTCTGCTATTCGTACTATTTTTTTTCTTTTCTTTCCTTTTTCTTCTTTTCTCTTCTATTTTCTTTTCTATTTACCAATATTTACTACCTGACTGATTCCGAAGGGCATATTTTTTATTATATTCCCTTTATTTATGAATGTTAGTGGGGTACAGAGTAATAAGGCTTTTTCTATTTCCATTATACAAGTATTACACCACTCTTGGTGACACTTTCATCAATTTACGTATTCCACAGAACCTTTTGATTAATATACAGTAATTAATATACATTAATATGCATTTATGGGTTATTTTTCCTGTTTTCTCAGGTATTTGTATTGTTGCATCATCTATTTTGAGGTTAACCTCTCCCTCTTTATCCTTCTACATTATTTCCACTTCCCTTGCCCCGTTCCTCAAACTCTGCCTTCCCTGATAAACCTGCAGCCCTTTCTTTCTACTCTGCTTTCATTTTCCCTTCTTAGATAAGCCTGACTTATCTAAAGCCTGACTTAATCTAAAAAATTATATGTTTTTTTCTTCTTTTTACTTAGATTAGCTCCCACTTATGAAAGAGAAGATATGGTATTTCTCTTTTTAGGCCTGGGTTTGTTCACTTAAAATGGTATTCTCTAGTTCCCTCTATTTTGCTGCAAATGACATAATTTCATTGTTTTTATTGCTGGGTAGTATGCCAGTATGTATATATATGAGTTTTTTCTTTAATCCATTCCTTTGTTGATGGACACCTTGGTTGGTCCCATATCCTTGTGATTGTGAAAAATGGGGCATTAAATATGGAAATGCAGATATCTCTGTGGTATGAAGATTTATCTCCCACTGGGTATATTCCCAGGAGTGGTATAGCTGGGTTTTATGGCAGTTCTTTTCTTAGTTTTCTAAGATATCTCCATATTGGTTTCCAAAGTGGTTGAACTAATTTACAGTCCCACCAGCAGTGTGAAAAGGTTTCTTTTTCTCTGCATCCTTGCCAGCATTTGTTATTATTATTGTTATTTTTTTATCTTGGCCTTACTTACTGGAGTGAGATGGAATCTGAGTGTTTCTTGGATTTGCACAGGGATATTGAATATTTTTTGATGCTTTTGGTCCTTTGAATTTCTTCTTTTGAGAACTATCGGTTCATTTCCTTTGTCCACTTATATGTTGGGATATTTGTTGTTTTGTAATTTCTTTCTAAAGTTCTTTATATATTCTAGACATTAGTCCTCTGTCAGATGTGTAGGAAGCAAAGATTTTCTCCCATTCAATGATCTCTCCCTTAACTCTGTTGATTGTTCCCTTTGCTGTACAGAAGCTTTTTAATTTCATGTAATACCATTTGTTCATTCTTGGTGCCATTTCCTGGGCAATTGGAGTCTGTTTAAGGAAATATTTGCCTATGCCTATGTGTTGAAACATGATTCCTAACTTTTCTTTTAGTAGTTTTATCGTTTCCAGTTTTATGTTGAGGTCATTTATTCATTTTGAATTGATTCTCATGCAACTTGAGAGATACAGGCCTATTTTCAATTTTCTACAAATGGATATCCAGTTTTCCCTGTATCATGTGTTGAAGAGGCTATCTTTTCTCCATTGAACATCCTTAGCCCCTTTATAAGAAATCAGGTGGCTATAGTTGCATGGGTGTATCTCTGCATCTTGAATTTGGTTCCATTGGTCTTCTAGCAAACTTTTGTGCCAGAACCAAGCTATTTTTGCCACTGTAGCCCTGTAGTATAGTTTGACGTCAGGTATCATCATCCTGCCTGCACTGTTTTTGCAGCTTAAGATTGTTTGGGCTATATGTAGGCTTTTGTGCTTCCATATGAATTTTAGGATTATTTTTTCTAATTTTGCAAAGTCTGTCCTTGGAATTTTAATGAGGATTGCATTAAATATATAAATTGATTTTAGTAATATAGTCATTTTTTACATTATTGCCTCTTCCAAATCATGAGCAGGGGAGGTCCTATCATCTTCTAGTATCCTCTGCAATTTCTTTAATGTTTCAAAGTTTTCCTTGTAGAGATCTTTGGGGTCTTTGGTTATATTGATTCCTAAATATTTAGTTTTTTGGTGGGTTATTATGAATGGGATTATTGCCTTAATTGTCTTCTATTCACTGCTAGTGTAAAGGAAGTCTACTGATTTTTGTGTATTAAGTTTGTATCCTGCTACTTTGTGAAGGCATTCATTAGCACTAAGTGTTTTCAGTCTTCAACCATAGCACCACAGCATCTGATCCTGCCTAATCTTGGAAGCTAAGGAGGGTCACTCTGATTAGTCCTTGGATGGAAAACAACCTGGGAATACCGAGTGCTGCAGGCTAGGAAGAACAACCTGACAATCTATTCCCAAAACAGTCCACCACTGAAAACCCTATGAATAGCAGAGAAGCACTGACAATAGTTCCAGGCATGGCACAGAGTTGGAGAGTGTTTTGTTCTCTTGTCTATAATGTTGCTATGAGTTGGAATCAACTCAATAGCACCTAAGAACAACAGCAACAACAAGAATTTTCAAGAGGAACACTTGGGGTCCTTTAGGTAAAGGATCATGTTGTCCACTAATAAGGATAATTTGACCTCTTCTTTGCCTGTTTGGACCCCTTTAATTTTTTCTTTTACCTGATTGCTCTGGCTAGGACTTTGATCACAACACTGAATAAGAAAGGAGAAAGTGAACATCTTTGCCGTTTTCCTGATCTTAGAAGGAATAGTTTCCATTTTTCCCCATTTAATATGATATTGGCTGTAGGTTCATCATGGATGGGCTTTATGATGTTGAGATATTTCCCTATTTTTCCCATTCCTTCCAGGAATTTTATCATGAAAAGATGTTCCCTTTTTCCAAGGCCTTCTCAGCATCAATTGAGATAATCATATGATTTCTGTCTGCAAGTCTCTTGATATGTTGAATTACACTGATTGATTTTCATATGTTGAACCAGCCTTATATGAGTGGAAGGAAGCCCACTTAATCATGGTGTATGATCTTTTTTATGTTGCCAAATTCAGTTTACCATAATTTTATTGAGGATTTTTGTGTCAATGTTCATCAGAGAAATTGATCTATAGTTCTCTTTCTTTCAAGTATCCTTGCCTGGTTTTGGTATCAGGTTGATACAGGCTTCATAGCATAAGTTTGGCAATGTCCCTTCCTTTTCCATTGTATGAAATAGGTTTTGTTTGTTTGTTTGTTTGTTTGTTTGTGGTACTGAGGGTTGAATCCAGGGCCTCGTGCTTGCATGCTTTGCAAGTGCTGGACCACTGAGCTGCATCCCCAGTCCTTTTCTTTTTTTTTTTTTTTTTTAACTTTTTGAGACAGGGTCTCACTAAGTTACACAGACTGCCTCTGGTCTTGAACTTGCAATCCTCCTGCCTCCACCTCCCGAGCCACTGGAATTACAGGCGTGCACCACCGCACCCAGCTTGAAATAGTTTGAGGAGAATATGTATTAATTCTTCTTTGAAGGTTTGATAGAATTCTGGTATGAACCTGTTGTGGCCTGGCTTTTCTTTTTGGGAATTTTTTTATTGTAGTCTCTATTTTGATGAATGTAACAGGACTGTTTAAATTGCTTATGTCCTCTGGGGAGTACAATTTATCAAAGTATTCCTTAATGATCTTCTGGATTTCATTGGTATCAGTTGTTATGACCCTAATCTCATCCCTAATTTTCTTTCTTTCTTCTTCTTCTTCTTCTTTTTTTTTTTTTTTCCAGCACTGGGGGTTGGACCCAAGGCCTCACGCTTGCATACTCTGCAAGTGCTGGACCACTGAGCTGCACCCCCAGCCAATTTTTTACTTTTTGAGACATGGTCTTGTTAGGTTATGCTGACTGCCTCTGGTCTCGAACTTGCAATCCTCCTGCTTCCGCCTCCCAAGCCACTGGGATTACAGGCGTGCGCCACAATTCTGAGCTAGTTTCATCCCTAATTTTTAAAATTTGAGCTTGTTCTTTCTTTCTTTCTTTTGGTGAGACTGTCTAAAAGGGTATCTATTTTATTAGCCTTTTGAAGAACCAGCTCTTAGTCTCATTTTTTGAATTGTCTTTTTAGTTAATCTGAGCTTTGATCTTAATAATTTTTATCTGAATACTCTTTATGGGGTTGACTTATTGTTGTTCTTCTAGTGCCTTAAGATGTGTCATTAAGTTATTTAAATGGGTCTTCTCTAGCATACTGATGAGGTCGCTCATGAGTATGATCTTCCCTCTTAGAACTACCTTCACTGTATCCCATACATTTTGGTAGTATGTGTTTTCATCCTCATTTGATTGCAGAAAAATTTTAATTTACTCTCTGATTTCTTTAATAGCCCATTGATCATCCAGCAGCATATTATTTATTCTCCATGAATTTGTAACATTTCTGAATTTTGTCTTGCTTTTGTGTTCTAGTTTTATCCAACTGTCATCTGGTAAAGTAGAAGGAAATATATATATATATATTTGATCCAGTCATCTTGTAGTCTACATGTGGTCTATCTTAGCAAAGCTTCCTTGGTGCAGAGAAGAAGGTGCATTCCACATCCGGTGGATGAAATATTCTGTAGACATCTATAACGTCCAATTGGTCTTTGGTGCTATTTAAGTTCATCAATTTCTGTTGATTTCTTGCATGGATAATTTGTCTCTTGGTGAAAGTGGGATACAGAAATCTCCCATAATTATTGTAGCTAGCCCAATGTGTTCCTTTATCTCCAACAAAATTTGTTTTATGAAGCTATGTGATAGTGGGTAAATATTAAATATCATTATGGGTTCCTGCTTGACTGTTTCTTTTACTAATATGTAGTATTATTTTACTTCATATTAGTTCTTTATATCTTCTGATCAGTTTAGGTTTGATGTCTAAGTTGTCAGAAACTAGTATCACTACTGCTGCTTCATTTTGGTTCCCACATGCTTGGTATACTGTTTTTTAGCCTTTAATTTTCAGCCTTTTATGAACTTTATGGATGAAATGAGTGTCTTGAATGCCTCATATTGAGAGTTCTGGTTTTCTTTTGTTATTTATTTTATTCCGTTTTTTTTTTTTTCAGTCCTGGTGATAGAACCCAGGACCTTGCACTTGTATGCTTTACAAGTGCTGTACCACTGAGCTGCACCCCCAACCCATTTGTTTTACTTTATGAAACAGGATCTTGCTAAATTATGCAGTTGGCCTCTGGTCTCAAACTTGCGATCCTCCTGCCTCCACCTCCTGAGTTGCTGGGATTACAGGTGTGCACCACTGCACCCAGCTGGTTTTGGTTCTTCAATCCAGTTGGCCAGTCTATTACTTTTGAATGATGAATTAAGACCATTTTACATTGAAAGTAATTATTCACAGAAGCTTATTATTATATATCAACTTGGTGTTTGTTTCCATTTTTTATTCATATTTAGCCTATTGTTTTCTTAAGTTCTTCTCATGTTTATTATTCATTCCTTTGATCTTATATTTGGAGTTATCTTACTTCACCCGTATGTAGTGTTTTACTAAGGATCCTTTGCGATGCTGGCTTGGTGGTCACAAATCATTGAAACAAGTCGAAATCATGGAATGTCTTGAACTCTCCACCTATTTTAAAGTATAGCTTTGCTACATAATGTAATCTTGCTTGACAGTTTTTTCTTTTCAGGACTTGACTGATGTCTAACCAATATTTCCTTGACTTTAAGGTGATTGTTAAGAAATCTCCTGTTATTCTAATGGGTTTCCCTTTGTAAGCAAGTTGGTGTTTCTCCCATGTAATTTGTAGTACAGTTTCTTTGCTCTCTAGATTTAGCATTCCAATAATAATGTGTCATGGAGAGTATCTGTTGTGATCTACTTTATTTGGAGTTCTGAATGTTTCAGCTGTGTAGATATCCAGTTATTTATTTATGTTTGAGAAGCTCTCATCTTATATTTCTTTGAATAGATTTCCTAATCCTCTGTTGTTGTTTTCAGCTCCTTTGTGAACACTCTAAATTCATATGTTGCATTTCTTCATTTTATTGAAGAATTCTTGAAAATCTTGATCACACTGTTTCACCCATCTTTCTTTCTTGGCATATGAGTAGATATGATACTCAACTTTTTCTTCAATATTAGATATCCTGTTTTTGGCTTTGTCTAGTCTGGCTACTGAAGATTTTACTGTAATATTGAGTTGACTGACTTTCATTTGTATCTCTAGAATTATTGTTATTTGCTGAATTTGTCTTCCAAGTTAGATACCTTTTTGTCCAATGAATCATTTGTTCTCATGGTGGTGTCTTTGAGGTCTTTCAACATATTTATAAGCAGAGTTCTACATTCTTTGCCTGGCATCTCTAAGAATCTGGTTACGTTGAAAGTATCTTTTCAGGGGCTTTAATCTATTAGATCGTCCCATCCAGCTTTACTATTCATGTTTCATGTGTTGTTCTATTTAGGGTTGCCATTGCTTAGTCTCATTGCTAAGTCTTACCTCCTCCATGTGAAGAGGTTCTCCCCACCTGCTCCTGTGAGGCTGGATGTTGATGGGTTATTGCCATTTCTCTTCTCTCCCCTCCATAAGTCCCAGCCTCAGGGTGTGGCAACTAGCTCTCACTGTAGCCTCTTTAATTAGCACTGCCCGACCTGATTCTTCCTGTCCCCTGTGCTCACAGACCCCAAAGGTTCCATAGCCTAAACAATGTCTCTTGGATGCCCTGGTCCTGTGGTATTATTTCTCAGTGTCACCAGAACTTCCAGGCCCTAGACACTCCGCTGCTTGAACTATCTCTCTTAGACTCCCCAGACCCATGGGGCCTCTTCTTTGTGTCACAGGTGCACCTGGGCCCTGAAGGCAGCACAGCCTAAACACTGTCTCTTCATCTCCTTGGTCCCATAGGCACTCATGGTGCCTAAATGTGCCACTGGCTCCCCATACTCCTTTCTCTGCATCACAGGCACTCCAAAGCCCTAAACATGCCTCAGCCTGAACAGACTTTCTTATTCTCAGAGTTCCAGTAGCACAGGCCAATTCCTCTCCATCCTCCAAGCTCACCACCACTCAATCTCTCTCCCCCTTACTTGTGGTTCCAGTGGTGCCAGAGGCCAGGTCAGTAAGAGACACTCCCCCTTTGTAAAAAGAAAAAAATATGTAGTCCCAGGATCTAAGATCCTGCTGGGGGGCTGTGCAGCCCAGTCTCCTCCCAGAAATGTCCTATAGACCTCTGCCTTTGTTTCCAGCAGTATATCTTGCCAGCCACACACTCTCACAGAGGGCCCGGTATCCTCTGTAACCTTTCACCATTGTTTTCCATAGGTTGAGAATTCTGGTGAGTTGCCCTGCTGTTTCCTCCACTTTTCCATTATTTTAATACCTACTATTTGGCCAATGGATCTGGGACTTAACTCAGTTGGTAGAGTACCACTCTGCAATCTCTGAGGTCCCAAGTTCAATTCACAGCACCTCAGAAATGGGAGAAGGATGTGGCAATCCACTCTCAAGGCAATCTCAAAACAATCAGCAACACATGAACAACACATGAAACAACTAAATAGAACAACACATGAAACATGAATAGTAAAGCTGGATGGGAAGATCTAATAGATTAAAGCCCCTGAAAAGATACTTTCAACGTAACCAGATTCTTAGAGATGCCAGGCAAAGAATGTAGAACTCTGCTTATAAATATGTTGAAAGACCTCAAAGACACCACCATGAGAACAAATGATTCATTGGACAAAAAGGTATCTAACTTGGAAGACAAATTCAGCAACCGAATGAATTGGGACACAACAACAACATTTGGCCAATTGTCCTCAACCAGTCCTTTTATTTATTTATTTCATAATTAAAGCTGTTCTCTACACTTTTTTGTTTTGAGTAGAGAACTTACCTATTTCCACAGCTGTTTTCTTCCCCAGTTGAAATGTAGCTGTTAACCATCCACCATCTTAACTAGAACTTCTGAACATCTTAATACCACTCAAAGCCACTCTTAACGTCTTGGTTTCTGTGTGCTGTGGTCCACCACTCTGGCCTCCCAGTACCCTATGGAGGAAATTCTTGCCACTGAGCCACTGGCTTTACTAGTTCCTTTGGGAAAGATATGACATCTTCCCTGCACTGCAAGACCTGACCCCACAAACCTTGTGGTCTGTACTCCCTAGCCACTGCCCCCACTACCCCCTGCTCAACAGCAGCTTCTGCCTCCTGAGCATGGAAACAACCCTCTTCAAAGGGTTTTCAATGACTAATTATTTTGGGAGTGGGCTGCCAGGTCTTTCTCCCTAGTTTGTCTTAGTCTGGAAGTTCAGCTGAAATCTGTCCACTATGGGTGGCCCTGCTAGTATCTGAAATACTTGTGTAAACATGTAAGTCCCTACATCATGACAAGCTGACAGACATGCAGGAAACATACGAGTAACATACTAAAAATATACTATCTTGGAGGAAAAAAAAGTTTTCTGCTAGAGAATGGGGAATAGTAGTAAAGAAATATTCACACTGAAGAAGACATCTGAGGTAGATCCTAGGGAGTGACTAGTTTCCTGGGTGGAAAAAGGAGGGTAAAAAGTGCATTCCAAGAAGGGATAGCACTTATATTTACAGGCAGTTTGAGGAAAACACAAATAAGGTAAATGGACTTCATTTAGGAGAAACTGAAGGATGTGAATTTTAAAAGGAAATAATCTAGTTGAAAAATATTTGGATGGACTCTGGATGGAGAAAGGTATTTTTCATGATAGGTAATGCTACTATTTATTAAGGCATTCTAATTCTTGCTCACATTCCATCCATACTCATCCGTTTGATCTGCCATGTCTACCAGTCCCTCCCTACCTTCAAGCCATGTTCTGCAATATCCAGCATTGCTGCCTTTGGTCTGGAAAAATGGTGTCCAACCTAGAGGTCTTTGTATGTTTTCCAAAGTTGCAAAACTCTGGAAGTGGGCAAATAATATTATATTAACCTGTTTACAAAGTCTGTCTGTCTTATCCTTTCTCTTTAAAGTTTCCTTCACATAGTGCTTAAGAGAGCATGATCTCATTCATTTATGCATATATTAACTCAGTATCTCTCAAATGACTGTGAAGAGACAGGTATGTGATAATCTTTGTATCTCATCACATTTATCCCATGTCCTTTGTATCATCTTTATTGTTTCCCAGAAAGCTTTCATTCAATCACTTTTATGTTTCTTACATGCATAGTATCCCTAGAATTGTTTATCTCCATTGGAAATGCACAAACACTCAGGCTCTGAATCTCAGGATTTGCCAGTTTCTAAATGAAAGAAATTTACTACAGAACAGAACTAATTTTTAGGATTTTAAGTCAGCTGAACTTTAAGAATCCATTGTTAGAACTGTTGACTCATTGAAGAATAGTGAAACAACCCAGGTTATTAAGTATTTCATTGGATGTATGCCATTCCCCACAAAATCTTGATTGTCTACTAATCATAAACTGAAATAAATATTTTCCTTTGGACAATTGGTTTTTTGTATAAAAATGTGTTTTGCACTTATGTCATTATCTTTCCAATAATATGAAACTTAAAAATGGAAAACAGTCAGTTTTTGAATAGTTAAAAGCCCAAAGTTCCAGTGAGTGTTACACAGTTCAAAAGCTTCACAAATGTAAGTGCTTTAGTGTAGTTAATTTTGAAAATCACATGGATATTTTTCCATAGAAATCTTGTATTGCTTCGCTGTTCTGACAACTTTTTAAATGTTGTTCATCACTGTTTTGTGATTTTGCACAAACATTGAGAATGTGCTACTAAATAGATACTCATTAAAACATTTAAGATGATGCTTATATCCTTTAAAGTCTTCCTTTTCCAAGGTAGACACATAGCTGCTGTGACCCTAGACTTATCAGCTGTTTATTAAGAACATAATACTTAAGTATAGCCATTATCCTGGTCACTCATTAGCAGCTGAATTCAGCATAAGACTATGGTGGAATATGATTAGTTTATATTAGAACATATTCGCATTATTTACAAATGTAGTCTAATATAACTTTTATAGTTGTTTCTATGGGTCATGGATTAATGAAGATATCAAATGTCCAACCTAATTACATAATTCTTGGACATAAACTCAGAACTCAACTTTCATATGGTGAGCTAAAAAGTTGCCCCAAACCTGCATTATAGTTTTAACTCATCCACATATATATAACTTTAGAAGGTCATTTAATCTCTGGGTCCCCTATTTTTTATCTATAATTCTTGTTCCATCTCTTATAGAAATACAGTGATAATTATTGTTGTAATGGATATAAATGCACGTTAAGTTTTGTAAAACTCTGTACAGATTATGAGCGATTCTTTCTCATTCATTCTCTCTCTCTCTCTCTCTCTCTCTCTCTCTCTCTCTCTCTCCCCCCCCGGCTCTTTTCTCTCTCACTCTCTTTCTCACACCATTCAGGAAATATATCTGATTTCCAAATAAATAATATGTTAATGTTTCCTCAATAACATGAGTAATTGGAAATTTTCTTAAATTATACATATATTTTCTTCTAGGTAATTCAGTTTACCTAGCTGATGTGGTTAAAGTGAGAAGTGATGGGTAAACTGCCTACACTTAAAGAGAAGGGGTTTTAAAAGATCATAGTTATAGTAATCTGATTTTCCCTATCTTTGGTCTTTATTGTGAAATATTTTTAAAAACCCTGGTAAAAAGATTTTTATAGTTTTTGGCCCAAAAGGAACAATCCCACAGTGATCACAATGTGCTAGAACCCTTCCTGCTCTGTGAATTTTACAATCCTGTGTTAAACAGAATACAGATGTCTGCAGATCAAAAGAAAACATGAAATTCTCACTCTCAAGCCAGAGAGAATTCAAGCCAATCCAAGTGTGAAGACTAATGTCACAGCTGAAATAGAAGTCGAGGGTAGCTTTGAATATAATTAAGATATGGCAGTTTCACTCAGATCCAAAACTCAGATACTAAAAGAAGTATTTTCTCAAAGGTATTAAGGTGAAAATAATATGTTTCTGTGAATTGGGATTTGAGCCAAAATTAATGGATTTCCCATTGAGTAACTAATTATCTAGAGTCATGACTGTCAGACAAGAGATTTGGCAGGCAACAGTTCCTATTAGAATTACTTGGACCTCTCCTCTGTTTAAAAGTCTGTGGAAACTATTCCTATTATTAAAAGGTGGGGGGGGGGGAGAAAAAGGGTCCAAAAGAACAGAATTCAGATCTTCTCATTTTAATATGATCTGTATATTTTAGGCACACTATTTGTATTGACTCCTTGCCAAAATTGCTAGTCATGATGGGGGAAAACACAAGCATGATTAGTTTAATTTTAACATTGCATATCCAGGATATAGAGCTTTGTTCTACAATGGATCACCCTTTTCCCAGAAGATTTTAAATTTACTGAGGGACACATAGGATATAAGCAAAATGAAACCAAACAACCTGAAAGATTTTCTTTACTTGTGCTTGTTTTTGTACACATGCACATATACAAATATGCACGTACACTGTAAAACAAGAATAAGCCCCACATTTATGTAATGGCACCCATGCTTTTCCCACTCTCTCTTGCTTACAAAATGATAAATATTAATCTTGAGCTATGATCATAATGTTACTGGTGGGTAGAGATGAACTTATTCCATCTAGAGATTGATGACCAAATATTTATATCTTTTTAATTTTTCCAATATTCAAAACCTGAATTTAGGGCTGTTGTTGTTGTTAACAACATCGAGTTGGTATCTGACTCATAGTGACCCTCATAGGGTTTTCAATGGCTGACTGTTTCGGGATTGCCTTGGGAGTGGATTGCCAGGCCCTTCTCCCATTTTTTGCGGCACTGGGAATTGAACTCAGGACCTCAGAGACTGTAGCATAGTGCTCTACCAACTGAGCTAAATCCCAGCCCTGAATTTAGGGCAGCATTTACTAAAATATCTTTTGCAAAATTCTAATTCTTCAAGGTTTTAGTCAGTGAGAGATCCAATAGCCAAAGTAGTCTAGGAAATTTGGAAATTCAAATACTTCTTTTGGAAATTATCAGTGCCTTTTGATTCATTAAGGCATCTAAGATCTCATGTGCAATTTATTCATTGTTTCCAAAATGTATTTCATTATAGAATTCTTTTGGATATACAGAAGTTATAGCTGGGCATGGCAGTGCATACCTGTAATCCCAGAGACTCAGATGGCTGAGGCAGGAGGGTCACAGATTTGAGGCTAGAGGGAGCCTGTGCAATTTAGTGAGAACCTGACTCAAAATTTTTAAAAAAAGTATTGATTTATAGGCCACATCTTGAAAGAAGTAATTAAAACATCTCACAAAACAGCATTATCAGTTGAAATCTGAATTATAGTACAAATACTTATTAAAATGAAGATAGTGACTTGATAGTCAAAGACAGGTATTTGAAGTTTGTCCCAACCCTTGAAGAAACCACTAAAGGCTCCCAGAAAGATAGGGTTAAATATTATTTTAGTGTGCATTAGATGATTTCCAAACTATGCTCCATAGGAATGTTTGGAGGGATAAGTATGCTTCTAGGGTTATAGTTCTCCCTAGGGGTATGTAAAGAGAGCAATTTCTTTTTTATAGAAATCATTTTGCATGTTAGACTTCTGTGTGACAAGTGATGGTTAGCTTTCTGATTACTTTTATTTTCTATGTCTTTGGTACTGTACAATAAAACTTGTACATCATTGGTATTATAATTTGGCATACATTAGTTACTGGACTGAAATATTTCTTAAATCTTGGGAATCAAAATGACTTGCCTTTTATATTACTTGCATTATTGCTCCAAGAACCTCTCGAAATAGCATCATAATGCCACACACCAAGGCAGAAACTTCATTTGTTTCCACATGGCCTCAGAAGAATTTGCATTCATTGACATGAATTGTTGAGACTTAGCTGAACTTTCTCTTCCTCTGACCAGGCCTTCATCAACTCTCTCAGCCTGCAGTGATTTCTCCTACATTGATATTGACTCCTCCATTACTCATAGATTTTATTCCTTGGTTATACATTGTTGTGCATATAATAGTTGCTTCATTATATCCTTGATCAGGTATAAAATGTTGGAGTAATGAAAGCACTAGTCTCATGTCCAAGCTAATTAGAATTTGAGCAGTGATTCAACTGCTTCCCAACAGTGTGAGGTTTAAGGATTCATACAAATAATTCAAATCTCTGAATTTATAGGAGGTTTATAATGGTTATAAATAATGTATCCAGCCTTCAGCTATACCACTGTGGTGTCTGATCCCATCAGATCTCAGAAGCTAAGCAGGGTCAGGCCTGGTTAGTACTTGGATGGGAGACCGCCTGGGAATGGCAGAGGCTGTAGGCTCAGGAGAAGGCCCCAGTAACCCACTCCCAAAAAACAATCAGCCAATGAAAACCCTATGAAAAGCAGAGAAGCACTGACAATACGGTTTCACCTGTTGTATATAAGGTTGATATGAGTTGGACACTGACATGATGGCACCTACCAACAACAATAATAATGACTCTTGACCTATAATATATATTTAACAAATGTCAGTTCTCCACCACCTCAAATCATTTTTAAAGACATAATCTCTTCAGCCTACATTGGTTCCCATTGCAGTGTTATCTTTAGGAAAAAATAAGATTATAACTTTTTTTGCAGTATTTAAGGGTTGAACTGAGAGCTTTGTGCGTACTTTTGCAAGTGCTTTACCCCTGGGCTGTATCCCAGCCCATTTATTATTATTATTTTATTTTGAGACAGGGCCTCACTAAGTTACACAGGCTGCCTCTGGCCCAAATTTGCAATCCTCCAACCTCTACCTCCCAAGTGACTGGGAATTACAGGCATGTGTCATCATCACTGCCATGATTATAACTTGTTGGATCAAGCTGAACAAATTACTTTCATTGACCTTATTCAGTTATCACTTGAAGAAACCACATATTTAGTCACTTCACTTATAAAATGTTTGTTGAATTGCCCTTTATGTGCCAGCCCTTGTTCTAGCCTGTGTGGACAAAAACCCTGGGATCCTTCCGCAATTACTCTCCTTCCCACATCCCCTGGCTTGTTGAAACCACTGATCTGGACTTCATCTTTATTGATTTTACCTTTTCTAGAAAGTCAAATAAACAAACTCATACAGCTTGTGATATTTTGTGGGTGGCTTTTTTCTTCACCCAGAAAAATGACCTTGAATTTCATCTAAGTTGTTTCATGTATTAGTAGCTCATTTCTTTTCATTGCCAAATATTACTCCATAATATGGCTATACCAAAATTTGTCTTTCCATTCACCAGCTAATGAACATTTGGATGCAACTCAACTTTTGCCTATTACAGGTAAAGCTACTATGAACATTCAATTCTAAACCTTTCTATGAATAAATATTTTCATTTCTCTTGGGTAAATACTAAGCTGTGGAATTCCTGTTTCATATGGTAAGTATATGTCAGTGAGAAACTGCCCAACTATTTCCCATCAAGCAGCCTTCCACTAGCAATGTCTGAAGATTCAAGTTGGCCTATATCCTTGCCAAATGTGATATTTTCAATCTTTAAGTCTTAGCTCTCTCAGTGGCATGCCATGGTATATCATTGCAAGGATTTAATTTGCATTTTCTAATGACTAAAGTCTTCGTGTATCTTTTTATATATTTACAGATCATACTTATATCATCTTAGTGAGATGTGTCTTAGAAATATTTTCCATGTTAACTGGGCTATTTTCTTATTTATTTATAAGAGTTCTTGATATATTTTGGATACACATGTTTTATCAGACACAGATTTTGCAAATATTATTCTGTCTGTGCCTTTCCTTTTAGTTCTTATTAAAATGTCTTTTAAATAATAAAACTAACTTTAATGGCATCTCTCTCATCTTTTCATTATTGTTGTTGTTAGGTGCCTTTGATTTGGCTCTCACTCATAGCAATCCTACCTACAACAGAGCAAAACAGTTCTCTGTTATTCATAGGGCTTTCAATGGCTGATTGTTTCCAGAGTGAGTTGCTCTGTTGGTCCTTCTCCCTTTTTTTTTTTTTTTTGTTGTTGTTGTTGTTGTTGTTGTGGGGGAATCAAGCTCAGGGCCTCAGAGAATGCAGAGTAAACACTCTACCAAATGAGCTAATCCCCCAGCCTATTCTTTTCTTTATTACCTATTGCTTTTTATGTTCTAGCTACAATATCTTTACTTAACCCAAGGTCACAAAGATTTTCTCCCATGTTTTTTCCTATGAATTTTATGTGTGTTATACTGCATTTCAAGTTAATTTTGTATGTAATAAGTGGTAAGGGTGACAGTTCTTGTGTGTGTGTGTTTATCCAATTTTTCCATCTTAGTTTGTTTAAAAGAATATATTTTGAGTTGCTTTTGTGTTTTGTCTACAACCATGCCACCCTGGCATTGAATCTCTTCAGATCTCTGAAGTTAAGCAGGTTTGGGTGTGGTTAGGGGACTGCCTGGGAATACCAGGTGCTGTAGGTATGGGAGAAGAGCCCAGAAGCCCACTCCCAAAACAATCAGCCATTGAAAACCCTATATATAGAAGGGAAGTACTGACAAAAGTGGCTAGCAAGGCACAGTGTCAGGTCTTTGTACATAGGGTTGCTATGAGTCAGACCTGACTCAAAGGTATTTAAGAACAACTTTATGATTTTAGTAAAAACCTACTTCTAGAATGTCTATTCTATTTAACTTATATATCCTATACTTATATTAATACCACACTTCCTTGATTATTTACACATCATATTAAGTTTTCAAA
Source organism: Pedetes capensis (assembly GCA_007922755.1). Classification (NCBI taxonomy): domain Eukaryota; kingdom Metazoa; phylum Chordata; class Mammalia; order Rodentia; family Pedetidae; genus Pedetes; species Pedetes capensis. The sequence continues at coordinate 105,630 of VMDO01002158.1, forward strand.
CTAGGTAGTGAAAATCAAATGCTAGACACTGCCCTAAGCACTTGTTTTTTAAACTTAGTTTTGTTACTCTAATTCTTTTGTATTTTGGTACAAATTATAGATGTAAATAATCACACAGCAATATTTTGTAGTTTCCAGTGCACAGATTTCCCAAATATTTTGTTAAATGTATTCCTAAAAATTGTGTATTTAATAATTTTGATGGTTTCAATGTCCATTTCTGGTTTTTGCTAATTAGGGAAATAACCATTGATTTTTGCATATATATCTTTTGCATATATATCTTATATTCAGTGACATTAATGAGATCACTTATTAATTCTAGTAACTGTTTTGCAGATTACATAGGGTAACAAATAAAATTATTTATATAATCATCCATGTGAACTCCATATAACGCAATTATCTGTCTTTTTCTTGGTGTGTCTAAGGCTACTAACACACTGTTGAATAGAAGTGTAAAGAGAAGACATCTTATTTTGTTCCTAGTCTTAGGAAGAAAACATCCAGTCTTTTACTATTGCTTATGACATTAACTATGGATTTTTCATGTATCATAGATTTCTGTCATCAGGTTGAGGTGTTCTTTTTATTCCTAACTTTCTAAAGATTGTTATTTTATATCAATAGATATTATTGAGTTTTATCAAATGCTTTTCACATATTTTTGCATTTTATTTGTTTTTATGTATGAGACAAGCTCTATGTAGTCCTGCAACTTGCTGTTTGGCCCTTATTGACCCCAAACTAACGATTCTCTTGCTTCAGACTCCTGAGTCCTAGGGTTGTAGGTGTGTGTCATGACACCTGGAATGATTCTCCTATCGTTTTTACTTTCAATATTTTTATATGATGATTATAGTGACTTACATATGGGTATACTATGGGATTTTCAATACAACTTAAACACTTAATACATATGATTCCATATGTTCTTACTTTTAACACATTTCTTTATGTTATTTTCACAACCAATTCATAACTATCTGCCATACTTTTAACAGCTAACTAAAATTCATACGCACATCAATTTTTACCCTTACTATTTACTATATGCAAAATTAACTTAGCATGTAGAATAACACACATAAAACTCATAGGAAAAAACATAGCAGAAAATCTTTTTGACCTTGGGTTGAGTAAAGATATTGTAGCTAGAACACAACAAGCAGTAGATAATAAAGAAAAGCTCAGATATACCATTAAAAGTAGAAGTCAGTTTTACTTTAAAAAACAGACCAAAATTTATATAAATCATACTATATAAACATTAATTTCCATTTTTTTGCAACTAAAAATAATGTGATTTATTCCCTGTAAAAACAGATTTTACACTTATGTAAGTAATTATTCTTTAGTAATATTCCTAGAAGTACAATTCCTGTGTCCAAGTTTATAAACATATAACAGGTTGAAAACTATTACCAAAATGCACTCTAAAAAGGTTTCACTAAATATTTCTACCTATAATCATTGAAAGTATTTTTAACTTTACTAATATGAAATACTAACAAGTGTCCAAATTTTTGCCAATATTGCAGATATTGTAGTTCTTTGTTTTAATTTGTACCTAGTACTTATTTAATTATGCATTTAGGAATAGTGAGGAAAAATTTTATGCTGTCAATCAAGTGTTGATTTGCTATTCCAACTCCAGAAGGCTGAACATGTGTGTTGTAAATGCAAAAATGATAACAGATACTACTTGTGAAATATTTATCATGTGCTAGACACTGCCCTAAGCACTTTTTTATGCATTATTTAATTATCACCACATTTCTATCACATGGGCAGTGTTTTAATCCCTGTTTTACATATTAGTGAAGGGATGGTACAGAAAATGAGATCTTGGTCTAATAGCTCAACTTCTGGTGAAGAATGGCCTTATTTCTCATATGGAGAAACCAGTCAACAGCCATACTAAATGCCAATCACAATGAATGGAATAGGAATCAGAATTCCAGCTTCAAGACTCACAAAGAGCAAACTAAAGAGTCAGCCAAATAATATCTTTAACAATTCACTGTTACTTAAGACAAACATATTTTCTCATTTTTCCTACATACAGATGATATCTCCAAATGACTGATTTCTATGTTGTATTTCTAAGCATTAAAAACAAGTGCTCAATCAGATATTTAATGAGTGTTACAATGATAAATGGTTTCATTTACAGTCCTTGGTACTTCCCAAAAACAACTCATTAGGTTTGAAATGGTACAATTAGAGTAGTGTAGGGGCTGGTCTGGGGATGTGAGGACTAGAGCCCTCATGGGAATTGCCATTTTAATTTTAATTTGTGGGACTTCACTTCCTATTTCTTCTCTTTTCACTTCCAATCAGAGCTGTAAACCACTTTTTACATTCTTTCTGCAGCCCTGTCTGACTTCCCTGAGGAACTTACACTTGTTTTCCTCTCTATTAATGTGCGATTTCTTCTACTGTTTCATTGTGTACACCTATGAAGGTGGTAATTCACCCTGGTAAATTCACCCTGGTAAATAAGAAGATCTTTTCTCATGCTGACAGTGGGGTCTCAGGGGCCAGATACTGTTTGTTCCAGGAACTTGCTTCTCTAAACCTCAAAACACTTTACCATATGCTCAGCTCACATGTTCTCCTGGCTGGTTAATTTAACCCCTGCAAGGCTCTTTGCTTGGGGTGAACATAGAGCAATATCCTGCCTGTGAATGATTATGTATGGGGATGTAAATTCACAGGTCACTTGTGATGGCCTCTGGGTGCTGCACTGAACTGTGACAGACTCCTCTGTGGAGTGATTACAGATGAAAGATATTTGGAATTTAAAGATGAAACACAAAACTCAAGTCTGACACCTAGAGTTTTATTTAGTTCATAATCAGTTCATAAATTTAAAACAAAGTATATTTCTACAAATTATCAGTTTGAATACATTGATAACATCAAACCTGTCCCAGGACATAATACATATTAATACCATTGGGTAAGATAAATAGAAGACAAAAAGATAGCAATGATAAGAAAATTAGAGCAAAGAATAAAGAAAAGCATTCCTTCACAAATATGTGCCATGTGATTCCACATCATTGTTAGAGATAAGTCATCCATTTGACTGTAAATTTCCTACCAGCTAAGGCAAAAGCTTAAAACAATTTTCAAAATTTACTATAGATATAGGGTAGTTTCTTGGCAGCATATTTTATCCACTAATGAAATCTAAGATAAATTTCTCATTACATGAGACATGGAAGAGGCTCTGTAACATGATTCTCTGCAAGACTATAGGGACCAACAGCCTCTTTCACAGTTCCATAATCAATATTATAACTGATTCTTTGATATATCTCAATAAATTTTAATCTCTTTAATAACTTCTATAATTTATTGAAAGAATATTGGTAATAGGGCTTAAGACAGTTTAGTTTAGGTACTTGTTTTTCTAACAATTTGTGCACTCAAGAGCAAAATGTCAACAGTGCAGAGGGAAAAACCTGGGTGAAATATCACTAACGTAATCCTCTAGAATGGGAGAAGGGCCTGGCAATCCACTCCCAAGGCAATCTCAAAACAGTCTGCCATTGAAAACCCTATGAAGGTTGCTATGAGTCGGATACCGACTCCACGGCACCTAACAACAACAACAATAATCCTCTAGAAATATATCTTATGTACAGGCTTTTGATTGTGACTGGTGAGCAAAGAGTTCTACATTATATGATCCAGCAGTAAGTATGAGTATAAATAGGTTTTAATAATCAATTTGAGGGAAAGTAGAGTAAATATTTTAAAAGACTGTCATTCAGAAGTGTGTTGATTATTTTTGGTCTTCTGTTATTTTTCCAAGACCTAAAGCTTACAACAAGCTGAGAAAGCAGGCATGAGTTGCACATTACTCAAATGTGGAGACAAAAGAGGTAGAAGAAATATATAGTCAAGGGCTCCTCTAGAAGGTGGTGTAAATAAAGAAGTCACGAGGCCATAAATCTTGCTCCTTCTTGACCGGTTGTCCTCACCTGGGGTCCATTTTAGGATGATTGAAAAGATTAAAGAAATAAACTCAACTCCAAATTCCTTTCAAATCCATTTTCCCTAAGAAACTATAGGGTACAAATAAATTTTACCATTTCAATCCCTTTCTTAAATAATAGAGGTTTTGGCATTCTGAGGCAGTTGTGAGCTTGCTTTCCTTCTCCTACCAACTCCCTGCTCAGTGAGTACAGACCAGTACCAGTACCGGTGGCACAAACCTATAGTCCCAGCAACTCAGGAGGCTGAGGCAGGATAATCAAGACTTTGAAAACAGAGGCATCCTGCTTAATTTAGAAAGACACTGACATAAAATTTTAAAAATAAATAAATAAAAAATGGGCTGGGGTACAGCCCACTGGTAGAGTACTTGCAAAAGTATGTGCAAAGCCCTGGGTTTAACACATAAGTACAGTAAATAAATAAACAAACAAATACAAACAACCCCATGAATTACTTCATGAAAATTTAGAGGGTTTACATAACCACAGATAACTAGATTAAGAACCCAAGTCTTAAAGAATTTGCTATTGAGAATTAAGTCCATTCCATTCTTCCCAATAGGCTATGCCTCTACCTAACATTCTAGGCTTATCTTTTGCTATTTTCCTGACCCCCAAACAGTTCACCAAATAATTTATTTTTTAAAATGTCATGCCAGTCATGCCTCAGAGTATTTATACCCTTCTATTGCCCTTTCCTGTCTCATCTTTCTGGAATACTCTGACAGAGCCTTCTAGAACTGACTCTGAAAATGGTGTCCTCTTTAGTTTCTTCTCTCCATGTCCCAGAATTGCTCATAAGTCTCTCTATCCCCGGTATATTATACAGATTGCTACATGCCCTTGGTTACTCTCTATCCTAATTATTGTTTATATGTGGGTCCCCTATATAGGAAAATGACTTGTAAGGGTATAAATGGTTTCTTAGTCTGCACTCCTAGAGTTCCTAAAATACAGTTGTTTAAGAAGCTTTCAGATTCTTAGAAACTACCCAGAGCCTTATAATCTTCCCGTTCCTTAAGAAAGCAGAGGCTCTTGGAGGCATTTATGGCCTCAAGTGGCTTCAGAGATTCTCATTAAGCAGATTTATGATGTTTTGGACATGTTCCAGTGTAGAAAATTGGTTTGGCCAAATATCTCACTGTGTTAAAGAGAAATATTTACAAGGAATTTGATTTAATTAAGGTATATTCCTCATGATTACTTGATAAATTCTGGAATTATTCTGGGATGGAAGTATTCCAGAAATAACTAACATCCTAAGATTTTGTAGAATAATTATTTTCTCTCATTTTCAAAATACGCAATCGTCAAATGAGTTGGGATATTTTAAAAGAAGATCATGGATAAATAACATTATATTCTTCCAGACTTGAGGAATGAGCATCTTTACTAAAAATGCTGCAGTGTGCTGGATGATAAAAGAGTAAAATGAAGAGCTTAATCCCAGCATGTTATCTAGAAGGTATTTATTTTTAATTTCTTGGGCTCCTCAATTATGAAGTATACCCAGGTGACTAGTGAAGAGTCCATGAAATAAGAACTGTGAAGAAGAATGATATATTTAGTAGGACAGGTTGAGAGGGAGTCTTTAATTATTTATTGTGAATACATGGGATGTGCTGGGAGTCCAGGGTATCTGTGACAGGCAAGATTGAGGCAGTGGCCCCTGAGGATGGTGAAACCTGATACGAGCCTATAAGAGCAGAGCAGTCTCTAACTCCTGCAGAAATAAATCTCCCTTATATAATTAAACATTTAGAGGTAGTGAGTAGTGTAGAAAGAAAAGAACATTATTTTGGATTTAATTCTCAGCTCTGCTTCAAATTAATATCTAACATTCCTGAACCTTAAATAATATGATAAGCACCATGTATGGGTTTTTACTTTATTCCTCAAACAATCTTATAGACACAAAAGTATTATTTGGTTATCATTATTTCTATTACATGGTTGAAATGATAGATACTCAGAAAGATTAAGCAACTTGTCCTAGGTAAGACATGTAATAAGTGGCAACTGGATTTGCATCTAGATCATTTAAGACATAGCAACATGAGTATATCACCTCTGTGACCTTCATAAAATTACTTAAAATTGTTGAACTTGAGAGTCCTTATCAGTGAAAAAGGGGTCATAATTTTTCCTTGCTCTAATGCTGTGAGATTTAACTGAGATAATGTATAAAAATGCCTTGCCACAGCCTCAGGATCTGTACAGCTTGTTAAAAAATAAATATTAATATTGTAGTTTTATGTATGTGTGTGTGTGTGAGAGAGAGAGAGAGACAGAGACAGAGACAGAGACAGAGACACAGAGACAGAGAGAGGAGATTAAGATTTTTGTTTTGTTTGCAGTACTGGGGTTGAACCCAGGGCTTCTCATATGCTAGGCAAGTGTTCTGCCACTGAGATGCACCTCTTATCTTCTTTTTTATATTTTATTTTAAGACAACGTCTCACTAAGATGTACAAACTGCCTCTGGCCTTGAACTCGAATTGCCTTGTTGTTGTTGTTGTTAGGTGCTGTCAAGTCGGTATCTGACTCATAGCGACCCTCATAGGGTTTTCAATGGCTGACTGTTTCGGGATTGCCTTGGGAGTGGATTGCCAGGCCCTTCTCCCATTTTTGGGGTGCTGGGAATTGAACTCCGGTCCTCAGAGACTGCAGCGCAGCGCTCTACCAACTGAGCTAAATCCTAGCCCTCGCATTGCCTTGGCCTCTCAAATTACTGGATTACTGGCATATGCCACAACCAGGCTTTGTCTTTTCCTTCCTTCTTTCCTTCATTCCCTTGTTCCTTTTTCCTTCCTTCCTTCCTTCCTCCCTCCCTCCCTCCTTCCCTTCCTTCCTCCTTTCCTTCCTCCCTCCTCCCTTCTTACCTGTCTTTCCTTCCTCTTTATTTTTTCTGCTGTTATGAAGCTACCATGTGAAGGTGATAGGGTATCTGTTGTCAATTTGGGATTAGATGACCAGGTTAAGGCTTAAAGGGTGGTCAGATAGCAATGCTGTGAGGTATTCACCCACTGTTTCCATCATTTAAGAAAACTATAAAGAAAGCAGAGAAAAACCCCAAATCTGTTTTATTTTCCTTCTTGCTTCAAGGCCCACCTGATTTGCTGTTCCCTGCCTCCAACATCTTTGGAAAGGCAACAAAAGCATTAATGTTGAACTTCTATTGTTTAAATTCAAGTATTTCAAGGATTCTCCCAAAATGAGATACACACGTGGACCTGTGCCCCCCCACACACATATATACATCGCCTGTACAACAATTAGTATACAAATTTCATGCTCCATCTCAGATGTAATAAGAATATAATTATCCTTCCATAGTTGAAAGCTTATAGGTTTAGGTATCAGACGTACCTGGAATAAACTTCTGGCACTATCCATTTCTTAAATCTCATTTATCCTCAGATGTGCTCCTCTATAAAATAGGAAGGATAACATCTATTTTGCAAAGTATACTCACTGAGTAAATGACAAAAAATATAATATAACTAAATCAGCAAATATTAGTTGCTTTCCCCCTAAAAGAATGGTTTCTAACAGATTACTCAATAATTTTGCCATGTAGAACATTACTACCGTTCCAACAACAACCATTTCTTCTGTAACGTTCTTTTTTCTTTTTGTGTTTCTTTTTTGTTTCATCTTTAGTTCTGTTTAGTACTGGTGCTTTTTAAGTTTTTGTTTAACTGCAGCTTAGATCCTGCTCAGTAGGAAAAACATCTAATTTCCTATAGTTCTAATTTGACTGTTCCATGCTTTATTGCTTCTTCTATTTTCTTTGCTGCCCAGACTACAAATTTTTTTTTTTTTTTTTTTTTTTTGTGGTACTGCGGGTTGAACCCAGGGCCTCGGGCCTGCATGATTTGCAAGTGCTGGACCACTGAGCTGCGCCCTCAGCCCATTTTTTTAGTTTTTGAGACAGGGTCTTGCTAAATTACACAGACTGCCTCTGGTCTGGAACTTGCGATCCTCCTGCCTCTGCCTCCCAAGCCGCTGGGATTACAGGCGTGCGCCACTGCACCCAGCTATAGCATTTTATTCTTGCTTTATTCTTTGTCTCCATATATGCTACCATCTTGCTGGCTTATCAGTCTCAGCTCTCCTTTTGACTACATATCGTCTTTCTATTTGGACTTGATGTGTGCATGGATCAATGGTGTATTTCTCAGGACAGAAGGAACTCAGAAGCCCTATTGAGGAGCTGGAATCATGCATCAAGTTGGAACTATCAGAGCAGCTGAGCTTTTGAGGTCAAATGAGGTACTAGGAAGGGCCTTCAGATCAGTAAGTCCTCCAAGGGGATGGGCACAGAAAGAATTAGGACACGAAGCTAAGCATTTCAGGCTTTATGGTTATCTATGAAGAGTGGACAGTAAGGTTTGCTGCAAAGAGTTGAAGGTGAAAACTAGAGAAATTCCTTTCTGAAAGAAGCAGTGGCTTTTTATAGAGTTCCTGTTATGATTAGGGATGAAGCAAATGAAGAAATAGTGGTATGTAAGTAATAGACATCATGATTTTTTTTTTTTACTCCAAAACTACATTTCTTGGAAGCACTCCACCACCCACAGCTATGTTTTCAGTGGAAGCAGTTTATTTTAATTTTCTTCTGAGTTCTTGTTATGAGGTGCAGTTGAGTCAGGTCTGACTCATAGCAATCCTCAAAGGGTTTTCAGTGGTTGATTGTTTTGGGATTGTTTTTGCGAGTGGACTGCCACATCCTTCTCTCATTTTTTGTGGTGCTTGGGATCAAACCAGGTCCTCAGAAAGTACACAGCAGCATTCTACCAACTGACCTAAATGCTAGCCTTTCTTCTGAGTATATCCCACTATTCACTCACCAGTGGGAAAGAATCTATCTCAAGCTAGTCCAATGAATCCTTTCCCCAAGACATTGGGACTTGGGGGTCTAAAGTGTAAAAACTATCTCTCAGGGGGCTGAGAATGTAGCTCAGTGTTACAGTGCTTGCCTGGCATGCATGAAAACATGGGTTTGATCTCTGGCTTCACAAAAAGAATAAGAAAAAAGAAATAATGATTGTCTTGGATATGTTTCTTGCTATGTAGAAAAAAGAAAAAGAAACCAGTTTTTAGAGAAAAAAAAGACGTCTGAACAGACATAAAACAATAGGTAGATGACAATTGTCAAAGTGAAGGGAAGGCTCTGCTAAGACTGGCATCTCATGAGATAATTTATTTGTAATGATATTTTTTATTTGTTGTCGTTAGGTGCCGTTGAGTCATGTCCGACTCATAAGGAGCCTTTTAATTAGCTTCCTCCAATTCTTAACAAGTATGCATATGACTATAGAAGCTATGAAATCTGGGTTGATAAATGCAGTGTTTTAGATTTTGTTGTTGTTAGGTGCCGTCGAGTCCAGTCCAACTCATAGTGACCCTCATAGGGTTTTCAATGGCTGACTGTTTTTGGGATTGCCTCAGGAGTGGATTGCCATGTGCTTCTCCCGTTTTTGCGGTTCTGGGAATCAAACTCAGGACCTCAGAGACTGCAAAGCACAGCTCTACCATAAGGTAGCCTCAGTTAAATTTTGGTCTTTGAAATTTAAAAAAAAGCTGTGTAGGTCAGAACATTCCAAATAAAGTGTCACTTTTGAGCCTTTGCTGAAGTCATCTTCTTATCTGAGACTGCTTTCTTCTTCCATTTTGCCACTTATAATCTATCTGTCAAATCTTCTCCTTGTCTGAGAAGTCTATGCTGCTCATACCTGACAGCCTTCTGAGAGGGCTCTTACATGAGCACTTGATTAAACTCATGATGGACTGAAATTAAAAAGGCTTTTTCTATTCTGTGTTTTCTTTACTTTGAGCTTGGTTGATATTTCAATTTCCTTGGACAATTTTTGCATATTAAACTCACAGTCAAATGAGTTATGTATTAAAGCCACAGAATTCTTTATCACAAAACGCACTTCATTACATTTCTAATCTACCATTATTAATGTATACAGGAGGAGAACATTGTATTAAAAATATTTTCCTGATCACATGAACTCATTACCTGACAGATTGATGCTTTCGAAAGACAGAGAAAGACAAAGGGATCTCAAATGGTATGCTAGATTTATGTTTAAATTTTAAAAAATTGGATTTATGGGTTCTATAAATAGCAGCATCTTTAATAGAACTTTTGTTATAGTCAGATTTTAAAATGGTAGAACACTAGCCTAATAAAGAACACACACACACACACACACACACACACACACACACACATTCAGTTCTAGCTTTTCTGTGGCAGCATTATGAATGCAGCTGCTAGACTCAATGGTGAATATTGACAATAGGAGAAGCGACACAGCAGACGGTCAGCACATTCACTCAAATGTCAGGTGGTGGCATCATTAACATAGTGCAGTGTCCAATAACTCTGAGCTCCCCATGGAGGGGAACTGTGAAGCAATAATTACTTGCAATATCACATGCACTTCATCACTTCCAAATTAGATTTTACTAATCCACCGCTTTATTTTCAGAGTAATCTCATTAGAATGGTGTATTTTTTCCAACATCTTGGAAGATTTATTGCCTTAAACCAATAACAAGATTTAGCAGTTGCCAGAGGACATATATTTTAAGATTCACACTGATATAAATGAGGCTGTGGACATTCCTTCTTTTTTCTCTCTTATCCTCCATAGCTCAAGAAAAATTTTAGGGTAAAAAACAAATTTTATCTTCATTCCTTTACTTCTTTTTTATAATAACAACAAAATCATGTTAAAATTGTTACTAATTATCTAGAAAGGAAATGCATGGCTAACACACACAGCCTTTCCTTATAAAATATATCTAGGGGAAAATGTTGTCTAATCTCAGTGTATATTTTGTCTCCTATATCCTAGTTTTTCCCTTTATTAATAATAAGATAAAAATGAATATTCTTGATGAGTTCTTTTCCATTCATGAAGAATCAGAGAAGATGAAGTTAGAGAAGGCTGCATGAATGATTTTTCTCCCCCAAAGACACTATGGTGTCTCAAGAGCTACAAATTCTAGACCATTTCAGACAGGAATTCTTTGGTTCTCCTCTAGGGAATAATACAGCAGAATCTGGTTATTTAATAGAAAAAAAACTCATAATGTTATGGAAAACAATACAAGTTATGATGTAAAATTACCATAAACTAATATTTTACTCTTAGAGTTCTTTTATTAAATGTACTCAGAGTATTTTTCTGATTACATTCATACTTATACACACCTTATACATTTTTACACCTTATTTAAATTCCATATAAGAGTGATAAATATGTGATTAAAAATCTGCATTCTCTTTGCAGGTAAACTTTTTACTACAGAGTCATCTAACTTGTCAGAAAAACTCAAATATCTACTGTGATATAATATTATATGATACGGTATATGAAGACATTGCATTCAATGTTTTCTTAACTTTCCTCTCAGCTATTCAATCTATTATTTGGGCTATGTTTTGTTATATAATGTTAGAAATTTGTTAACCAGTTACTGCTATATTCACTGTACTTTGGAAGTTAGCTAGTAATTTCTCTGTTCAGGGAAGGAATACAAAGCTTTGCAAGTCCTAGCTTTTGGTCCTGAGTCCGCCAGTAATTGATGTTATAGTCCCCAGAAGAGCTATCAACATCTTCAGGCTTTCATTTCCATGTCTAAATGGTAACTGATTGAACTACACATCCCTATGGATGTTTAGAGTTCTGAGTGTTCATAATTTTAATTATCCTTCCAGATTGTCTCACCTGTATTTTACAGGGTACATTTGAAGACCATTAAGACTCAAGGAAAGAGGAGCAGGATTAATAATAATGGAATATCCATTACATGGCACTGATACTTCACACACACACATCATACACACACACACGCACACACACACACACACACACACAATGTAAACTAGAGATAGACACCAATCCCAAGAGCACTCTACAATGTTTACTAACCTGAATGCAGAATACATATACATATATACTTTGCAAGCAATGGGAAGGCAAGAGCACTTAATTGTACTCATGAGGAATCTTTACATGGACCAGGAGGCAGTTCGAACACAGCAAGGAAAAACTACCTGGTGTAAAGACAGGAAAGTGTGTGTTAGGGCTGTATCCTTTCACAGTACCTCTTCAATCTCTATGCTGAGCAAACAATCTGAGAAGATGGACTTTGTGAAGAAGAGTATGGCATCAGGATTGAAGAAAAAGTCATTAACAACCTATATTTTGCAGATAACACAACTCTGCTTGCTGAAAGTGAAGAGGATTTGAAGTACTTACTAATAAAGATCAAAGAACATAGCCTTCAGTATGGATTGCACCTCAACATCAAGAAACCAAAATTCTTGCAACTGAGTCAATAAGCAATTTAATGATAAATGAAAAAAAATTGAGGTTGTCCAAGATTTTGCTTTAATTGATTCTACAATAAACACCCATGAAAGCAACAGTCAAAAAATCAAAAGACGCATTGCTTTGGGAAAAACTGTTGTAAAAGACTTCTTTAAAGATCTCACACTGAAGACAAAGGTTTGTCTGACTCATGCCATGGCATTTTCAGTTGCATAATGTAGTTGTGAAAGCTGCATATTGAATAATGGAGACAGAAGAATTGATACTTTTGAATTATGGTGCTGGAGATGAATATTGAATATGGACTGCCAAAAGAACCAACAGATTGGCCCTAGAAGAAGTGTAACCAGAGTGCTCCTTAAAATCAAGGATGGCCAGACTGTGTCTTATGTACTTTGGACATGTAGTCAGGAGAGACCAATCCCTGAAGAAGGATATGCATGTTTAGGAGAGAGGTAGGTCAACGAAGAAAAAGAAAACTCTCAACTAGATGGATTGACAAAATGTCTGCAACAATGGGCTTAAACATAAAAAAAAAGTCACGTGCCTGGCACAGTGTTGGGAGTGCTTCATTCTGTTGTTCATAGGGTCGCTATGAGTCAGACCAGACTCAACAGCACAGAACAACAACAACAACAACACACACACACACACACACACACACACACACACACACACACACATACACACACACACACACAGAGCAGAGCTAGATCCATCTACAATGCCTAAATAATGACTCACTAATTACAGCATTTTGGATACTTAGACATAGAAGTAGAACAATGATTCAAGACAGACGTGACTTCTTTAATTCTTAGGTCAGGTAAATTTGTTAATGGCTGACCTTGTACCTGTGAAATAACCTCATTTGAGAAAATAAGTACAAAAAACTTACAAAGAAATAAGCCACAGGAGAAATCAATAAAACCCTTCGATTGAGGATGGTCCCTTCCTTATTCCTTAAGAATAATTACTATTTGTATCTCAAGGTAGTACTTCCACTTGGAAAATATCTCCTATTGAGAGCATGGTACCTATTAAAAGACTAACTGGAATTCTATGAGGAAGATTAACTAATCAAACTGGTTTGATGACTGCATAGTTTCCTGACACCCTATGGCTCGAATGAAAGGGTTGACTGTATTTCCAATTCAGTCTTGTTGCTATGGTAATACAGCTCAGCTCTTTTCTAAATTTCTACCTTCAGTAAAATATGTTACATAAAAACACATTATTTCTTCCAAAGTTGTGGGAGATGATGACAACTGTTTTCACACATAAGTAGACATGGCAAAACCACAACTAAGGAAGAGACAGAGGTCATAAATGCTGGAGGTGTGGGAGGGATGTCAAAGTCTAGGGACCTAGATTCGGTATTTGACTAGGGTGTCAGACGTGGAGGAAACTGAACAGAATACAAGACCAAAAAACCAGAGCCCACGAGCAGAAACTCCAACATATCTGAGAGTTTAGTGTTTTGTTAGATTGAGGAAACCCATGAATGGCTGCAGCCCTAGAAATGCACTCTCACTATTCTTAAAGTTCTAAAAGTAACTTTCTATTTACAAATGACTTTAGAATTACAGGACATTTGCAAAGATCACACTACAAAGAGCTCCTGTATAACTCTGGTATGAGTATTCTATGGCTGTTGTTACAAATGATGACAAACTTTATGACATAACACAGATTTAGTCAGGCATGACAGGGCATGCACTGGAGAAACTGAGGCAGGAGAATTACTAGTTCAAGACAAGCTGGACTACATAGCAACATCCTGATTTTTAAAAACAAACAACAAACCACCACACATTTATTGCTGTGTGATTCCCAAAGTGAGGCATCTACACTGGAGCTCTTCAGGTATAATTTAGGTGCTGACAAGGCTATGTGCCTTCAGGCTCTAAAAGAGAACCTATATCTTTTCCTTTTCTAGCTCTTAGAGGATTTTTTGCTTTCCTTGCTGTGTGGCTCCCTTAGGTCTTCAAAGCTAAAAATCTTTCTCTTCCTGCATCACCCTGACACTGATTCTTATGCCTCCTCTCTTTCTTATTTAAGGATCCTATGAGTAACATGGGCTGGGATTTAGCTCAGTTGGTAGAGCACCACTCTGCAGTCTCTAAGGTCCCAAGTTCAATTCCCAGCACCACAAAAATGGGAGAAGGGCCTGGCAATCCATTCCCAAGGCAATCCCGAAACAGTCAGCCATTGAAAACCCTATGAGGGTAGCTATGAGTCAGATACCGACTCGACAGCACCTAACAACAACAACATGAGTAACATATTGACGGGTTTCAGACATCCTTGGGAATCTATTACTTTGCGAGGTATATTCCTCATCCAATTTCCTTCATCATTACCATCTTACCTTACCCTGGTTCATTTGTCAAAACAAAGAAACAGATGTTGGTACATTACTATTATGTAAGCTCCAAAAGATATTCTGTATTTCACCATAATATTTTCTGTTTCAAGATGTAATCCAGGATACTAAAATGTATTTAGTTATGATGTTTCCCAGTCTCCCCTGGGCTGTGATAAGTTTTCAATCTTTCCTTGATTTTTAGGATCTTCACAGTTTGAGGAATACCAAAAGACAGTGATTTAACATTTCACTATTACTCTGAGTGTATCACATTTCTTCTCTCAGCCCTTAACCAAACACAGAGAGACATATTCTCTGTTTAACTAACCAGAGCATCATATTCCAGCTTTGCAAGGTTACCAGAGTAATGTGCTTGCTATGATTGAGCTTCAAAGCAGTGACTGATTGATGGTTGTGGAAAAAAAATACAGAGAGCCCTAGTAGCCAAAGTTAAGCCTTTATGAATATCCTTCCATTTATCATGGATATTCATACTGTTGTTAAAGATACAGCATGATGTAATGCAAAGAAAATAAGTTTGAGATAAGATGTATAAGACAGTTTTGTACATGTTATTGTTGCTATTTTCCTTCTTATTCTTAAACAACTTATTGATGAGAAATTAGAGAATGCAAAAGAGAAAAAATATTTAAACTAAGTGTACCCAGTCTAGAAATAGTCCTGTCAACACCCTGGTATATATTATTTCTCAAAAAAGAATAATAAAAAAAAACGTGATTATATAATACTTAGTATTTGGCCTTGGGTTTTTTTTTTGTTTTTTGTTTTTTTTTTACTGATTAACACTTGATCTGTTTCCTATAGTGTGATAGCAAATGCTCTGTTTTTTAGATGTGCTTAGATGTACATGATTAATTTGAAAGTTTTCTCATGAGAAGGCCTTTGAGCTTTAGTCATGGTAAATGTTATTGAGATATACTTAACTACAATTTGATGAATATACTTAACTACTAAGAAAAATCCTCAGTAGAAAATTTTCTGCTAATTTAGATTATATTGGATAGACAACATTCAATATCTCAGAGGCCTAAGTTCCTGACCTAAGTTACTAAGGTTGCTTGGACTCTGCTCCATGTCATCTGCACTGCAGTTCTGAGCTTGTTAACCATCCTGGACACAGGTAGTTTTAGAGGCAGTCAGGAGAAAGTAGCAAAGTACATGATGGCTCTTCAAGTGTCTTTGTAGCTCATTAAACTGGCCAAATCAAATCATTAGACCACATCTGACTTCAAGATGGCAGAAAATCATAGCCATCCCATAGAGAAATTCATCATCAAATGGTCCTCGAGAATGGTTTCACCAGCTTATATTTACCAGAATATATGAATGTGGTGAGTTCTATACAGATTTATAAACAGTATATATTGTCAGGTTCTTAGGTTTCTCAATTGAACAGGAGAAAATAATATGTACTTTTAAATTTGCATTTCGTTGGTTATTGATGAAAAAGAGCTCAGTATGAATTTACTTTTGCACTTAATATAAGTGAATCCTTAGGAAATTTTACTAAATTCTCTAGCCTCAGTTCACTTATCTACCTATTGCAAAAGGAATGATTTCTATCTTATTAATTATGGTATTGATTAAATTTGATAATGTGCCCGACTGCTTTGTAAACTATAAACATTTTCTAAAAGGACAAATTCATTTCATAATCACCTGCAATGGTCCCCAACATTTTTGGCACAGGGATTGGTTTCATGGAAGACAAATTTTCCATGGAGGTCAGGCAGTTATGCCAGCGATGGGGAGAGACTGTAAACACAGATGAAGCTTTTACTTGCTTGCCAGCTGCTTACCTCCTGCTATGTGGCCTTGTTCCTAACAGGCCACAGATTGAGTTTTGAGGTTTCCTGGTTTATAGAGTAGCAAAAGTCTAAGCCAATGAAATGATGATAGAAGCTATCAAAATATTATAGAATGAGGTATACAAGGACATCCAGGCCTAACAATCAAGAAATCTCCCAGTATACCAGTGATAATTTTTCTGTTAAATGATTACACTAGCCACTCCACAGGCCTGTGTTGAATATCTAACTAAATAAATTATGGAATGACATCAATAGATACTGAAAACATCATTAATGAAAATAGATAAATATTTATTGAATAAATTATATCATCATTGTCATTTGAAAGAAATAGCATTTTTTTCTAGCCATTATACCCAACATATCTTTGAAGGACAAAAAATTAACCAGAAAGTTTAGTCTATTAAATGTGTCCCTTAGTGAAAAGAGAACTATTTTTTATTGTTACTCAATTTGTATACAGTATAATGAATTTCATTATGGGATTATCATATAGTTGTATCATGTATTTTGCACCTGATCTCTCTTTCATCTTCCCCCCTATGTTGCTCACATCCTGTCCCACTAATTTCCCCCTCTAGATGTATCCCCTTGTAGTTTCCAGTCTTCCATATATATATATATATATATATATATATATATATATATATATATATATATATATATATATGTTTGTTTGTTTTAGGATAAATCTAGCTTATTATGTGAATGAGAACATGACATATTTCTCTTTCTGAGTCTGGTTTATTTTGCTTAAAATGATGAAATCCAGTTCTATCCATTGTCCTGCTAATGACCTAATTTCATTCTTTGTGGCTGAATAATATTTTATAATGTATATGTACTGTTTTTAAAATCCATTCATCTATTGATGGACATCTGGGATGATTTCATATCTTTGCAATTGTGAACAGTGCTGAACTGTTGAATTATTCATGCACAATTGGATCCTGATAACTTTTGAACAGGGCACAAGGACACAAAATTCATTACAACCTTTGCAATTTTCCTTTCTTTTACTATTTTAATAAGTCTTGGTTCGGATCATAAATATCACTTATTTTGTCCAGTGGTGTATAATAAAACTTGTACATGCACTTTCTTACAGAATCAACCTAATAAATCCATGAAGTATGTATTATTATTTTAACATTCACAAAACATCTAACTGAGGAATTAATATACATGAAGAATTGTCAGAAAGAGGACCAATCCATTACTCTGAATTGTTCTTACTACAGTGTAACCAGTTTTGCTGTCTCATATAGATATTATATATACATATATATGTTAATATATTTTATATATTACATATTTGTATATATATATATATATATATATATATATATATATATATATTTCCTTGGGAGACAAACAAATGAGAAATGGGGTTGCATTCATCATCAAAAAAGACATCTCAAGGTGTGTCCTAAAATGCAATGCTGTGAGTGATAGAATAATATCCATATGCCTACAAGGAAGGCCAGTTAATATGACTATTATTCAAAATTACATACCCACCACTAAGGCCACAAATGAAAACAGGGACGATTTCTAACACATTCTGCAATCTGAAATAGATCAAACATTCAATCAGGATGTACTGATAATTACTAATGACTAGAATACAAAAGTTGAAAACAAAGAAGAAGGCTCAGTTGTTGGAAAATATGACCTTGGTGAGAGAAATGATGCTGGAGATTGCAAAAAGAATTCTGTCAGACAAATGACATTTCCATAGCAAGCACATTTTTTCACCAACATAAATGGCAACTATGCACATGGACTTCACCAGATGGAACATACAGGAACCAAGTTGACTATAGTTGTGGAAAGAAGTGTTGAAAAATCTCCATGTCAAATGTCAGAACAAGACCAGATGCTGATTGTGGATCAGACCATCAACTGCTTATATGCAAGCTCAAACCAAAACTGAAAAAAATTAGAACAAGTGTACAAGAGCCAAAGCATGACCTTGAGTATATCCCATCTGAGTTCAGAGACCACCTCAAGAATAGGTTTATTGTGTTATACAAAAATAAGAGAAGATGGGAGGACTTGTGACATGACATAAAAGATATTATTCATGAGGAAAGCAAAAGGCTATTAAAAAGACAGGAAAAAAAGAAAAGACTAGGTTATATGTCAAAAGAGATTCTGAAACTTGCCCTTGAATATCGAGCAGCTAAATAAAAGGAAGCCATGATAAGGTTAAGGAAGTAAACAGAAGATTTCAAAAGGCAGCTTGAGAATACAAAATCAAATATTTTAATGACATGTGCAAAGAGCTGGAGACAACAAATGAAAAGGGAAGAACACACTCTGTTTTTCTCATGCTTAAAGAATTGAAGAAAAAATTCAAGCCTCAAGTGGCAATACTGAAAGATTCTACAGGAAAGATATTAATGATAGAAGAAACATCAAAAGAAAATGGAAGGAATACACACAGTTATTATATAAAAAAGAATTGGTGGATGACCAACAACTTCAAGAGGCTGCATATGATCAGGGACCAGTGGCACTGAAGGATGAAGTAGAATCTGTCTTGAAGGAATTGGTGAAACACAGGCTCCAAGAAATGGTGGAATACCAATAGAGATGTTTCAACAAAAAGATGCAGCACTGGAGGTGCTAATATGCTTATGCCAAGAGATTGGGAAAACAGCTACCTGGCCAACTGCCTGGAAGAGATTCATATTTGTGCCTATTCACAAGAAAGGGGATCCAACTGAATGTGGAAACCAACATTTTATAAATAAGTGAAGTGACTAAATATGTGGTTTGTTCACGTGATAACTGAATAAGTTCATTAATACCACACTCAAGCAAAATTTTACTAAAGATCATTCAAAAGCAACTGCAGCAATATATAGACAGGGAGTTACTGGAAAATCAAGTGGGATTCAGAAGAGGGCGGGGAACCAGGGACATCATTTCTGATGTCAGGTGGATATTAGCCAAAAGTACAGAATATCAAAAAGATGTCTATCTATGTTTTATTGACTATGCAACGGCATTTGACTGTGTGGATCATAATAAATTATGGATAACACTTCAGAAAATGGGAATACCAGAGCACCTAATTGTACTCATGAGAAATCTGTACATAAACCAGGAGGCAGTTGTTCAAATAGAACAAGGAAACACTTCCTGGTTTAAAGCTGAGAAAGATGTGTGTCAGAGCTGTCTACTTTCACCCTATCTCTTCAATTTATATGCTGAGCAAATAATCCGAGAAGCTGGACTTTATGAGGAAGAACGCAGCCTCAGGCTTGGAGGAAGACTCATTAACAACCTACATTATGCAGATGATACAACTCTGCTTGCTGAAAGTGAAGATAATTTGAAATATTTACTGATGAAATCAAAGAACTTAGCCTTCAGTATGGATTGCAACTAAACATCAACAAAACAAAAATCCTTACAATTAGGTCAGTATGCAAATTTACAATAAATGGAGAAAAAACTGAGGTTGTCTATGATTTTGCTTAACTTGGTTCTACAATCAACACCCGTGGAAGCAGCAGTCAAGAAATCAAAAGACCCATTGCTTTGGGAAAAGCTGTGGCAAAAGACCTTTTTAAAGTATTAAAAAGTAAAGATGTCACATTGAAGACGAAGGTGGGCCTGACTCATCCCATGGTATTTTCAGTTGCAGCATATGGTTGTGAAAGCTGGACATTGAACAAGGGAGACAGGAAAAGAATTGATACTTTTGAATTACGGTGCTTGAGAGGAATATTGAATATACCATGGACTGCCAAAAGAACCAATAGATCTGTGCTAGAAGAAGTGCAACCAGAACGCTCCTGGGAAGCAAGGATGGCTAGACTGCCTCCTATGTATTTTGGATGTGTAGTCAAGAGAGACCAATCCCTGGAGAAGGACATCATGCTTGGGAGAGTGGCAGGTCAAGGAAAAAAGGAAAACCGTCTACTAGATGGACTGACACATTATCTGAAACAATGGACTTAAACATAAATAAGATCCTGTGTTTGGGTTATCAAGGTATATTAAGGCAAATGACAGAATCAGGGAGTGTTTTGTTCTGGTGTACATAGGGTCACTATGAGTCAGACTTGAGGGCATGTAACGACAGCAACAAATATTTCCTGCCTAGAAATATGAAATCAATATAAAAATAATTTGTGGAAAAAATAAAGAGAATGGATATAAATGAAAACTTACAAAAATATTATGGAATAAATTTGAACTTTTAAGTCAAAATTCTGAGCCATTTTAAGCCAGAAAGTAAAATGATGGAAATAAATTTTTAGTTGATCAAAAAGTGCAATGTTTTTGCTAGAAAGGTGAATGATTTTTAGAGATCTGATGTGCAGCATGACAAACATAGTTAATAATGTTGTATTATATATTTGAAATTTATAAGAAAAATGGATCTTAAATGTTCACACCACCCCAAACAGAACAAAACAAAACAAAAAACCAGTTAACTAAGGGCAGTGATAGAAGCGTCAGTTATCTCCAGTGTGATCATCATTTTATAAAATGTACGTATAGTAAATCCTTACATTGTATATCTTAAAAATATATAATTTTATTAGTAAATCATATCTCAATAAATCAGGGAAAATTAGAAGAGACAAAATAAAAAGAAAAGGAAATGAGATGTGAGGGGGAAGAATTTTTTTTCTAGACCTGTGATCCTCCTATCTCCATCTCCTGTGTCACTGGGATTATAGGCATGTGCCACCATACCTGCTTGATGAAGAAATTTTAAAGCAAATTGTGTAGAAAATGTATTTTAATGAAAAATATAACAAATTAGTTGAAAATTGGAATGACAAATGGAAGGTGATGAAAACCTCAGTTGGAGGCATATGAGGAAAAGATGAATAGATAAAGTAAATGTAGTGGATCTGGGTATGGTAGTGCATGCCTGCAATCCCAGGGACTCAAGAGGTAGAGAAAGGAGGATCACAGATTCAAGGTCAAAGGCAACCTGTGTAACATAGTGAGATCCTGTCTCAAGATAAAAATAATAAAAAAATGAACTGGAGGTGCAGTTCAGTAATAGAGTGCTTGCAAAGCACATGTGAGGCCCTGAGGTCAGTACCTAAGAACTGCATATATATATATATATATATATATATATATATATATATATATACATGCCTGCAGCTGTAGCACTGTGGCGTCCAATCTCCCCACATCTCAGAAGTTAAGCAGGGTCAGATCTGATTAGTACTTGGATGGGAACCGCCTGGGAATACCAGGTGCTATAGGCTTGGGGAAGGACCCGGCTACCGACTCCTAAAAAACAATCAGCCATTGAAAACCCTATGAATAGCAGAAAAGCAGTAACAATAGTGCTTCACCTGTTGTACGTAGGGTTGCTATGAGTCAGACACCAACTCAAGGGCTCCTAACAATAGCAACTATATATATATATATATATATATATATATATATATATATATATATATATGTAGACAGATGTTATATGGTATATATACCTACACAGACACACACACAATGGAGTATTATTTAACTATAAACAAAGTATGGAACTGGAGATCATCAGGCTAAGTGAAATAAAGCAGAGACAAAAAGACATGTATCACCTGTTTTCTTTCATATGTGGAAACAAGCAAGCAAGCAAACAAAAAATCCCTGAAAGTAAAAAAGGGACTATTAGGGAAAGAAAAGGTGATGATAGCATGATTGGGCAAGAGAAGGGATGGCAAGAGAAGGTGGAAGGGAAGGTAGATTTTGACCAAAGCATCATACTTGCATGTATGGAAATGTCATAGTGAAACATAATATTCGGCATAATTAATATACCTTGATAACCCAAACACTGTAGTGCATGCCTGTAATCCCAGCAACATGGAGGTTAAGGTAAAAAGGTCACTAGCTCAAGGATAAAGACAGCCTGCACAACTTAACAAGACTCTATCTCAAAAATATAAACAAACAAACAGATAAATAAATAAGGGGTTGTTTCAGTGGTGAAGCACTTATCTAGCATGAGGAAGACCTTGGGTTCAACCTCCAGTACTGGAATAAAAAGCATTGATAATTATAAAAATATTTTTAAAAAGAAATGTTTTAGGAGATTGACTCTCCCAGACTGTATGATTGATTAGCCATAAGGGACTAGGGGTAAGGGAGAGTCACAATGACTAAACACCTACACAGATAGTATTCAAAATACAGACAGAATACAAGAACAAGAGAAATTTTACTGCCAAGGGTACAAAAACAGTGAAATTAATATTCCTTTGGATTTCCTTAGTGTGAGAAAAATTCCTAGAAGAGAATGAATCTGGGGCAAATGACTAAAATCTAGACCAGAAGAGGGATGAAGACTGAAGTTTTCATCTTACTTTTGAGCAAGAGAGGCTGCTTGTGTATGGCTGTGTTCGCACGTTCACAATGCACAGGAGGTCTGGATGTCACCTTTCCTAATTCAGACAAAGGTCATATATGGAGGTAAATGGAAATAAATTTATTTGGATTTATATTGCGTTTGAGATTCCAGAAAGCCCTAAGTTTCTCTTCTCTCTGCCCCATAGTTTATTTTCTTATTGCCCCTTCTCCTGTTCAGAATCTCAGCATCATAAAACTACATTCCTCAGTAGGGCCATTAGAAGTTATTCCATCCAATCTCTTCAACTTTGTGAGGAAATATTGAGACCTAAGAAGCTAAGTGCTTGTCCAAAATACAAAATGTGACAGATGGGGTGATGGGAGGAGCACATTGGTTTCATTTTTCCTGTCCATCCTCTCACAGTCTTGTTTGACTTTGTAAATGGTCCCACCAGGCACAATCTCTCCTAGTTTTCAGTACATGTTACCTCAGGCTACTGAAGTGTTGAAGGTGTCAATCTCTATCCGAAAGCCTTCCATTCTCTCTCAGTGCCTGCAAAATAAGAAAGCAAATTCTTAAGGTTAGTATTCAAGGCACAAATGCAAAATAGCCTCCTCTTTCATCCCTATAATCCAATCAAATAGAAGAATTCTCGATTCCACAAATACACTCAGGAAATGATGCACAAATCTTTCATATTTATCTAGTTAAATTGCCACCTATCCCATGAATAATTTCCTAATTCTCCTAAGTTATATTCTTCTCTGACACAGTTTTCCACAAATGAGATTGGAGCAATAATATAAAAAACACAGCACTGTGTGAGGGATTATATCATATATGTAAAACTACTGTCAGAGTGCTCATTATGTAGTGGGCTCTCAATATATTTTCAAACTCCTCTCCTTAAGTGTTCCATTGTTTCAGCCATGCATTTCATATTTTTAAAGCTTTTGGGGGTTTGAATTATTCCCCTACTTAATATCTTAAATACTTCAGGGACCATAAAATTCTTCTTGCTGTTTTAATCTTCTTTTATCAGCAGGCACCAATACTCTACCTGGCATAAACTAGGTGTTTTATATATACTTGAAGTATTAATTTGAATTGACTAACTTTCTAGCACATGCTGCCTACTCAGCATCTAGTTCTGAGCCACTGAGCTTTGCTAAAGAAACATTTGCATAGTGGAGAAGTTTGGGGCATGCAAAAAATCAATTCACCACACATCCCTGCTAGTTTTCTACCTGTCCCTAGGTAGAATTTTATCTTTTCCTTTACAGAGCTATTTGAACTCCTCAGTTCTCCTAAAATCTCTCAATTCTCCATTCTCCCCCATCACTTTATCTATCACATATGAAATATGGGCATGCCCTTCTATTCCACAGTGAAAATTGAAGTTCTTGATTTCTTGCACCCTCATCCACCAATTTCTTCATATTACTGTGACAACACTCTCCCTGATCTCATCTTGCTATTATTTTGTTCTCCCAACAGACTATTTACTATTCCTTCTATGTAAGGCTGTTTTTTTTTTAAACTATGCTTTTGATATTTGAACTTTCTTATTTCATCAAGTATATCTCTACTAATTAAATATTGTCCCTTTCTGTCTCTTCTCCATCCTTAAAAAATTAAATAATCTCAGCTAGTTGTGGTGACTTCCACCTATAATCCCAGTAACTTCGGAAGGCAGAGGCCTGAGGATTGCAAGTCCAAGGCCAGAGGCAGCTTGGTTACTTAGTGAGATCCTGTCTCAAGAAAAAAATCTGAAAAAGAGGTTGAGGGGGCAGTTTAGTGGGAGAACACTTGTAAAGTATGATCAAGACCCTGGGTTCAACTCCCAAGTCCCCCCCCCCAAAATTGTCATCTGTTGATGTTTAAAATCTTCTGAGATACCATTACATGTATGCTGTGTTCTGACTTGGGTCACTTTATAGTTATTGATCCTTTTTTCTCATGCACTCTACAACCTGTCTTTGAATTCTACCTTTTCCCACTACTGTGAAAATTAAGATGTTCCTGTAGAGATTGCCAGTGGGTTCTTTATTTTGAGATCTAATGAATTTTCTCTCCTCCCTGGTAGACTTAAAGTTGCTATTTCACTCTACATCACCTTTATGGCCTAGTCTTCCTCAGCTTGCTTCTTATGTGTCAAATCCTCAGCTTTCATTTTTCCTTTTTCCTCAAACACTCTTAAGCAACCTCATCTGCAATTCTGTTACCAGGCAAAAAGGTGCCACTTTTTGGTTCTTAGTTGCATTGTTAAAAGAATTTAAAAATGGACTGAGAAAGGAACTTTCATGATAGTTTACAAAGGGAGAATGCCCTGAGTGCCAGGGCAAGTTTTTGTTTAAAGTGCCCATGAGTCGGTGTCCAACTCATAGCCACCCTATTTACATCAGGCGAAACACTATTGTCAGTGCTTCTCTGCTTTTCATAGGGTTTTCAATGGCTGGTTGTTTTGGGGCATTGGGTTGCTGGGTCCTTCTCCCAAGCCTAGTGTTCCCAGGTGGTCTCCCATCTAAGTACTAACCAGGCCCAACCCTGCTTAGCTTCCAATATCTGACAGGATTGGATGCCACAGTGGTACAGCTGCAGGCTCCGGGCAAGTATGCTTGGGATATAGGCTGGTATGGCGAGGAGGGATATGGAAGAACAAAGGCACAGTGAAAGTTATGTGTTCTGAGATGGAAATCAGAAAACAAGTAGGTTTAGCAGTGAAAATATGGGAGTAAATGCACAGTGTGGGTAGAGGATTTGAGAATTTTAAAATCTATATCTCATTAAGGGGGCAGACATTCATCCCTTCTTTCTTATCTTGTCTTTACATATGTTATATTTCTTCCACCTTTTGTCTTGCTAGATTGTAAAACAGGTTTTCCCCTTTAGTGCAGAGGTCTTCTTGCTTAAAAGGTCTCCCCTGCTTTTCCGACATGAAGGCATCTGTTGTCTTCCTATGTGAAGGATGCCACTGGCCATTGAGCTGGCTTTTTGTAAAGGGTATTACTGGCCCTGATCAGGTCATTTGTAAAAGGATATTATCTAATGGTAATATTGATATTGGCTAAGAATGTTATCTACCATGGTAGTAGTGATGACTGAGCAAGCCATTTATCTCAGAGGAAGCTATAACTGATATTCACATCTGAAAATGTGCCTGGGAAACAGACTGTGACAGAGGACCTTTTTATTCCTTCTTCCTGCCTAACATCTCCTATCAACACCATGGCCTTTCTATAGAATTATGACTCTATAGGATCTAATTTGAGACTCAATTGACCTTCTGACCTCCAAACCCGCATCTCTAACAACTGTCTGACCATTTCCCCTCAGCCAAAATATCTCAAACACCCAGTATGCCTAACAGTGAAAGCCACATCCTTTCTCTTTTCTCTTAGGTCCTCTGTCAGCAAATCTCTCTACCAGTAACTTAGTGGTACAAGTTAGGGTCCTATCCTCACCTTCATTCTCAACGTCAAGTGACTTATCAAGTTGTACCAATTCCATCTTTGTATGAAATCTTAAACCTGTACTTTCTCTCAATCTCACACCTTACCTCAAGACTTTATTCATTTTTTTAAAAATTTGCATTACCATGTGTATAATTTTGCTAGGGCTGTCATGACAAAATTCAAAGACCAGGTGGCTTAAACAATGGAAATGTAGTTGCTCACAACTCTGAAGCCTAGAAGTCCAAGATCAACATGTCAGTAGGTTTAGGTTTTCCTGAGGCCTCTCTTTTTGGATTGCACATGGTTGCCTTCATGCTGTGCCCTCACGTGGTTTTCTTTCTGTTCACACATGCCCCAGTGTCTAAATTTTCTCTTTCTTTAAGTGCACCATCAGATGAGAGAGGCCCACAGTAACAGAGTCACTTCTAGTTAATCACATTGTTAAAAGTGTTGTCTCCAAACACAGCTCCTTTTTGAGGTCTTGGAGGTTAGGCCGTCAACATTCACATTTGACAAGAAGATCAGGGTGGGCACAGTTCAGGCCAAAACACTGTGCTGACTTGTGCATTAATTTCCTAAGGCTGCCATTAAGTGTTGCCACAAACTACTAGATGGTTTAAAATGAACAAAACACTCATTATCTTATTGCTCTGGAGACTAGAAGTATGAAGACAAGGTGTTGGCCAGGCCATACTATCTCTAAAAACTTTAGGAGATGATCCTTTCAATTTAAACTCTTTCAGTGGGCCCACATCATGTTTTGCTCTCTGGATGAATTATGCCATGCAAACTCTCTGTAATTTTCACTCTGCCTGTACTTCTATCTTTTTCTTTTGTTGTGACCCTTCTTCTACCTTCTCTGTCATCTACTGCTTGTTCATGGTTGTTGTCTTTTCTCAGCTTTAGTTTAGTCAATCTCTTAGCTCCTGCTCAACCTTTCTTCTTCTAGGAAGTTTTTCACCAATTTATCATGGAGAAGTGACCTTTGCAGATGTTTATGGATTTTCTGGCATTAGTCTTCAGAGTATTCACCACTAAATATTGTAATAAACTCATCATCTATTGGTGTTAGGTGCCATTGAGTCAGATCCAAGTTATAGTAACACTAAGAACAACAGAATGAAATACTACCTATCACTGTGCCATGCATATGATCTTTACATGTTTCAGCCCAAGTTGCAGTCAGTGTGTTTCTTCCCTTTTTGAGTCATGCCACACCAGCTAAAGGAGGCTACATGGGCTTTATTTTGAAAAGGTAATACTTCCCCCATTTCTTGAATGCCTTCCAATCTGGGCGGCTCATTTTCTGCCACTATATTTGACAGTCCTTATCTGCTATTGGTAGGGTTATATATTTTTTGATATTTCCAATGTAACTTTTAAAAAAATTTATTTATAAATGTTAGTGAGGTACAGAGTAATAAGTCATTTGCCATATCCATTATGCAACTATTGAATCAGTTTTGCTTACACATTCATCACCTTATGTATTTTACAGGACACTGTGAACTAAAGAAGGAAAGAAAAAAAGTAGGAGTTCTAATTAGTATGTAATGAGAACCATATGCCATCATGGGTTATACTTTCACTGATTTTTCTTCTCCCCTTTTTTTCATATATTCATATAGTTGTATTCCATATTTTGTGCTTTTCCTTTCCCTCTTTAGTCCTCTAAAATGTTCCCCTTCCATTTTCCTCATTCCTCTATCTCCACTCCCCCTCATTGATCGCTTCCCCACTCCTATTGGTATTTTCTATGCTTAGACAAGTATGATTGTTCATTTTTATATCAGTGCATGCAATTTTTTCATTTAAGTTAGATACCACATGTAAGAATATGTGGTATTTCTTTTTTCTGTGTTTATATAAATTCACTTAAAATGGTGCTCTCCAGGTCCATCCATTTTGCTCCAAATGACAGAATTTCATTCTTATGGTATTCTAGGGGTTTCAATGCTAATTATTTCAGGAGTGGGTTGCTGAGTCCTTCTCCAGAGTCTATCTTAGTCTGGAAGCTCAGATGAAACCTGTCCACCATGAGTGGCCCTGCTTGTATCTGAAATACAGGTAGCATAGCTCTCAGCATCACAGCAACATGCAAGCCCCCACAGCACAAAACGCTGACAGACATGTAGGGGTCACCATCTATTAACAAGTAGAAACTGAGTCTTGTCTTTCTGTTACCAATACGGGTGCATAGCACATAAGAGGGACTCAAGGAAAATTGACTCTTAGTCAGTGTTCCCTTACTGTAACAAATACTGGAGGAAATACACTTATAAAGACAAAAGGTTTATTGTGACTCTCAGTTTTAGAGGTTTCTTGGGGGGATCCTGTTGTAAGGCAGCACATCATTGTGGGGAGCATGTTGCAGAGCAAAATCTCACCTCATGGCCAAGTGAATGAGAGAGAAAGGAAGGGGCTAGGGTCCCCCAACTCTTCAAGAACACACCCATAATGTCAAGATGGGCTCTAGGTCTTAAAGTTTCTGCCCCCTTCCAATAACACCAGGGGCTGGGGACCAAGCCTTTAACACATACATTTTTTGAGCATATTTCATACCTGAACTATAACACTTAATAAAGGGAAAAAATGTACTGGAGCTGTGCCTTATCCATAATCCACAATTCAGTAAATTTATTTAACATAAGGTAATTAAACTGAAACAGAAAATAAATTATATATGACAATATGGGGTGGTTAAACCTTATTATATACAATATTCTGTTATATCAAAGATTTTTTATAATTATTTTTTGAGAGTTATGACATATTAACTATCCAACCTGGAGAGGAATGATTATATTTTTCAATAATCCAAACACATTTAGAAAATATTTTGGAGTTGAAAATCTTGAAGAAAGGTTTATGTTGGGAAATTTCAGGACAAAAATCTACCTGCACATTTCAGGTATCTATGCAAGAAATCTATGCATTACTTTCACTTAGTCTTCCTACCTTGACAGGTTCTTATGTAAGTTTTATGATCATGGACAATATTAATATCTCAAATCATTGCTCACTTGTAGAGTAAGAAGGGGCAAGGAAATTAAATGTAATGACTTTAGGCTTTTATTTTCCTTCTGCTAAACACATCCATCTTTAGGAAATATAGTTATTATTCTTTATATTCATTCTTTTCTTAACAAAAATTAATGACTTTATAACAAAACCCTTTCACTTTGACTTAGATGAATCTAGCTTGAGGACACTAGTAACCTTCTGATTTTTAGTCACTTGTGTAAGAAGGGAAAGAATGGCTTTTTATTAGGTCAAATCACATTAGAATGATCTCTAAGTAACTATATATATACTTATTGTATAGAAATGCATGAGTGTAATTCCAACTGAGGCAGGAAGATCCTGTGTGTGTGTGTGTGTTTGTGTGTGTGTGTGTGTGTGTGTGTATTTGTGTGAAGATGGGTGAGTGGAGAGAGAGGGGGAAAGAGAGGTAGAGAACAGAATATCTGCTTCAGGGTGTACCCATATACCATCCCTGGAGAATGGTGGGGGGAATAAAGTCATAAATTTTCAACATGTTATCATCAATATGCCCTTAAGACATCCAAGTGGAAATGAGAAGTTAACAGTCATGTATAAATATCTATAATTTACTGGAAATCCATACATTGGTGAATTAAGTTTAAGAGTTGCCATCATATAGAATGGGGGCCAGGGCTTAGTTCAGTTGATAGAGTGCTACTCTGTACTCTCTGAGGCCCTGAATTCAATCCTCAGCACACAAAGATGGGAGAAGGACCTGGCAACCCACTCCCAATATAATCCTGAAACAATCTGCCATTGAAAATCCTGTGAGGGCTGCTATGAGTCAGACCTGACTCAATGGCACCTAGTCCTATACAATAGTGGTTAAAAGGATGGTTTTGAATCATGATTGATTAAGTTTTAAAACTCTATGGGTGTTCCCTAGCATGAGTGAGGCCCTAGATTCAGTCCCCAAGTTCTTATGAAAGTTCAATCCCCAGCACTGAAAGGAAAATGAAAAGCTCTATGGATTTTCTTTCTTGAGTAAAATATTCTTTTTAATAAAGCTATCCTGGAAATATTATTTTAGTCAAAGATAATAATTCTAATAATAACCTTTCATATCAAGACAAACATTATTGGAAGATTTACTATGGGAGAAATCCTTTTAGAAACAAGGTATTTGGCATTCTTTAATCAGAATACCAAGTCAATCACCTGGGTCACCATGTGCATGAGATCCCCTCTAGAACCTAGTTCACCCAGTCCTAGGCCCATACTATGTGTAAAGATCATGTTAATGGGGTAAATAATGCTAAAATATACTGATAATAGTCTGGATTTTTAAAATTATATATTCCCTAGAGTGCTCTAGGGCTGGGATTTAGCTCAGTCAGTAGAGCGCTGTGCTGCCGTCTCCAAGGTCCCGAGTTCAATTCCCAGCACCACAAAAATGGGAGACAGACCTGGCAATCCACTCCCAAGGCAATCCCAAAACAGTCAGCCATTGAAAACCCTACGAGGGTCGCTATGAGTCAGATACCTACTCCACGGCACCTAACAACAACAACAAAAGAGTGCTCTAGGAATTTGCAGAACACCACTGGCTCACGGATGTCTCAAAAAAGATCCTTTTGCCAAATTTCACACCCAGGCTATATGCTTTTCAAGCTCTTCTAGTACACTTGCCAAATCAAGCCTCTCCTCCACTTCCAGTACAAATTATAAATCAAAATACACACAGAAAGAGTGATTCATTACAAATTTGGCCACTATATGAAGTCATGATCCTTCAACTCTATGAAGTCAAATCCAGCCACTGGATTTTATTATTTTTGCCTTCTAAAACAGAGATTCTGGGCTATGCCTAATCTCTCACAGACTCATAAATGTTTAAAGTGATAGAATCCTCAAATAGAAAGAAATAAAGGAGAATCTGTAGCTGAAGCACAGTCACTGAAATCTCTATTCTTGTAATAAATATTTTGGTGCACTCTAGTGGTAGAAGAAGATAGGCTGGAAGACTTGGAGGTGCCCTGGGATTAGCATATGTGGTTGTTATTCTGAAAAACGTACCATGAATTGTGCCTCTCAAAACATGACTAAAGGGAAAATGGTGGAATTCATACATGACTTGGTCCCCTTTCCTCTCCCCACTCAGAAAGCCCCTGGAAGAGAATAACTACAGATTTTTAATAGGCAGAGCACCTCAATGTAAATACAAATAAAATGTAGGTCACTGAAAATTACCTATCTTTTGGGATCATTTTATTTTTCACAGAAGTGAAGCTCACTCTGATCTTCCCATAATGACAGTAAGAAGAAATTTTCAATGAAAGCTCTCAGGCTTTAGAATATATATGTGCATGTGAAGGAAACAAAAATGGTAATACATGTGAATTATATACTTACACACATTGATAAATATTCATTTTAGACTTTTTAATATTTACTTCTTGCCTTTTTTATAACAGCTCTGCTCTAGCTTTTCCCCCTTATTTATCAAAACTACATCTTACTCCCAGGTCTCTTGATCATTTGTTCCTTTTGTGGCTCACAAAAGATTTCTTTCAGCACCTATTCTGCTATTTCCTTGTCATCCTTAGTCTTTTTCTCTTGTGATTTGTATTTAAATAGATTGTAAATTTCTGGAAGACCTAGCTGTGCCCTGGTCATCCCTCTCACATCACTTACATAGCCTCCATCACAGGACCTGACTCATAATGGACATTTCCAAATATCTGGTGAGTGTAAAAAATCTCCGAACATTCTGACGGGCAATTTTAGAGATTCATCATAATGAGGGATTATAGTGAAAGGTCTAAATCCCTCTAAAGTCACTTCCTCAGCTCCCAAAGATGATAGAAAGAAGTTTGGACCTTTTCAGAGCTGTTGTTGACTTGGGAACCAGGTGTCCAGCCAACAAGAGCTAATTTCACATATACTTCTTCTAAGGCAAGGGCCAGAATGATCTCTTGAGCTATACTAGAGAGAAAGAGAAAAATTCACATTGACAGCTCAGTGCCTAAATTGTTAAAACTAAAATATGTTTCTGTGCACATGCACGTGTAATCAAAGGTGAAAGGGAGACAAAACCCACATATACATGTTCCGGTAAAAAGCCCCCAGGTTTGGAGATGTGGAAAGCTGAGGTGGATGCTTAAAGCAATCTCTAGACCTCAGTTACCTTCCATGTCAAACAGAACCATCATATACACCATTAAATGAAATGGATGTGAAGTGCTTGGCAGAACTAATAGTGCTCAAGAGGTTGAAGTATTTTTACTTAAATACATCTGTCATATGGAAGTATGATGCAACTTTGGGGAAACTATTAAGTCATTCAGTTGTTTATTTAACAAATAATTTATTGAGCATCTTCTATGTACCAGACATTCTTCTAGGAACATGGAATATGATACTGAGAGGATATTTCCTGTTCAAGAATTTTATTTTCTAGTGAGAAAGAATGGCATTGAATAAACAAGTGAATGTGTAATATGTGGACATACTGAATTCAGTATGGTGGAAAAAATAATAAAACAGGATAGTGAATAATGGAATACACAATTTTATGTAAGGTAGCCAGGCAAACCTCTCTGCAGAGGTGACATTTAACCATGATCTAAATAAACTGTAAGAGCTGTGTGAACATAATGGACAAGAGCGTTGCTGGAGAAAGAAACAGATCAGCAGCCAAGAGCCAGAGGTAGGAGAATGCTTGGAAAGCCTCAAAAAATGGAAAGAATCCCACTGTAGCTGAAGCGGGTGGACAAGAGCACAGATTTAAGGAGATACAATAAACTGAAGTAACCAAGATTCAGATCCTATAATGGCTGGTAGGCCATAAATAGATTCTTGACAAATAATTTTTAGTATAGCTTCTGAGTTACAGAAAAGTCTGAAAGATGATACAGTTTTCTGGTATCCTATACTCTCATTCTTCTATTATCAATGTATGGTTTATTTGTCACAACTCATACCAATGTTCATCCATTATTGCTGCTATTGTCCAAACTTTATTCAGATTTCTCTACCTTTTACACAATGATCTTTTCTTAGGTCTCAATATCTTATTCAAGAAGCTATGTTACAGTTAGCCTTTTTATCTCCCTGGGATCCTCTGGGCTGTAACAGTTTCTTAGACCTTTCCTTGGTTTTGGTAATCTTAAAAGTTTTGAGGAGCACCAGCCTTGTGAGTTATAGAGTACCTCCCAATTTGGATTTATAGGTTCTTGGGAGGAAGACCATAGAGTTAACACACCTTTCTCATCACATCGTATCATATATTATTAAGGTGACCTAACACTTATATTGCTACCCTTTTTCACCTGACTGACAAATATCCACATACCAATTTTCCTCTGTTTTCATACTGTTCTCACTACTGGCACTCCACTCTAAGGGATGGTGAGTTATTTTCCTTTTTTTTTTTTCCTACTGTACTGCGGGTTCAACACAGGGCCTATCGCATGCATGCTTTTTTAATGTTTGCTGGATCACTGAGCTGCACGCCCTGCCCAATTTTGTTAACTTTTTTGAGATAGGGTCTCACTAAATTACTCAGACATCCTGTGGTCTCGAACTTGCTATCCTCCTGTCTCCATCACCAGAGCCACTGGGATTACAAACCTGCGCCACCGTGACTGGCACTTTCCTTTTCTTGATGGAGGAGTTTCTGCACAAACCATTTGGAGTTCTGCACAAAAGATTTCTCTATTTTCCTCCATTAAGTTATTTGTTCAATTGCATATTTATATCAATATACAGCCTCATAGATATTGACTTTATATGATAGATTATAAACCAATACTCCATCACTTATTTAGGTATTCAACCTTTCCAGGTTAACTATTAGGAGCATTTTTACTTGACTCATGTATCCCTTTGGGCAATCCCAACCCCATCATTTTGTTTTTTGAGTCATAGAAAGACTTGGTCTAACCATAGTGGAAGCTACTACAGATTTTTAGGAAGGGGAATAATGTAATCCCTTTACATTTTCTAAGGACTTTTGTGGCTTCAGTGTAGAGAAGAAACTATAAGATATCAGGAGTAGCAGCTGGGAGCTTGTAAGAAAGCTCTTACTCCACTGGGAGAGAGGGGTGAGGGTGGCTGGTGAGGAGGTGCAGCAGCAGAGATGAGAAAGAGAAGGATTTGGGATATAATTTGCAAGCTGAGCTGGGGTATTTTCTGATGGACTGGATGCCAAGCACAAAAGAAAGAAAAGTCAAAGGTAACTCCAAGCTTTTTGTCCCCAGCAAACAGATAACACTATTCACTCCGGTGAATACTGGGGAGGGAAAAGCTTGTGCACTTTAAATAATGTATAGAGTAAATATAGCACTGCCACATCAAGGGAAACTTTACTTAAAAGAGCAATGGCCTGGAAAGGCTTGTTTTGACTGGCTTCTGTAGGAGAAGCAGCAGCATGATTCAAACACAGGCTCCCGGGCCAAGAGAGGCAGATGGTAGCTGTTCCTCAGGCTCAGGCTTTCAGGGAAGAGTTTTCATTTATTTTTCTGAGTTTCCAGTCTCTTAGTTTAGAAATATTTTTTCTCAGTTGGTGATTTTGTTCTTGTTTTGTCTGCACACATTCAACTTTCATAGTCCGGAGTGAAGCTACCCATTTGGGGGACACAGTGCTCACTCTGAAAAGCACATGAAGGTAGAACTGAAAAGACTAGTTTGCTGCTTCCAATGACTAGAAATGTTGAACATGAGTCTTGACTTTTGAGAGACTTTAGATTAATATATATAAATTACCAAAAGGCCTTATAAATACTCCATTCAGGTAGGCACCTGCTGTGTACTAAGCCCACATATGGAATAAATGGAAGCTTTATTGAGGCCCTCTAACCTCCAGGGGTGAGATATGGTGCAGAAGGAATCCCCACAGCTAGGCCCACTAACTATCCATCCTACAGAATTTACTGTTATATCATAAGCCATGCACTTCTCTATCCTTGTAACTTTGAATGTGCTGCTTTCTTCATCTGGAAGACACTTAATTCTCTGCAAACTTGTTATTTTCTGCTTTCTTAGTTAATTAGTGTATATTCATTGTAAAAACTAAATGGTTTCATTGTGACATTTCCTTATTTTCCTACATGCACAGAATATACTTCAATTATATTCTCCCCTGTCCTTACTCTTTCCTGTACCCCCTCCCCCTATTTCCCTCCCTCTTCCCAAATTGTTGAAGACGCTATTCTAATGTCATCACCTACCTGGAATCTTCCCTTTCCTCTCCATTCCATATTCCAAACTTCTTGGTTGGTTCATTTTCTAAACTTCATTCTCTTATCTCTCTCTAGAATTTTTCCTCCACCAGCTAATACACATATATAAGAATTAAAAATGCAATTTTACATATAATGAATCACTGTTTCACTCAATTCAACTCCTTCTTATGGAATAATATTCATAAAATTAATATCACAAGGTACTTGTATTATTTAATACATAAAAATTAAAGTACAATATAAACATATAAGTGATGTTTATTATTTAAAATACTATCGAAATCAATTCTCATATGAAATGTATGCCGTGCGTTGGAAATCATTATGATTAACTGTTAGTAGATTGTTCTATGTAGTCCTGGGTCTCTCCTTCCCCCTCTATCCAATGCAAGGTTGTGCTTTACACTTTTATGCAATATTACGTTCTACACTGCAGAGAAGGCATAAATATTTGCCGTCAGATTTAGCCATGTCATTTGCTTTGGCTAGTGGAATGTTGGAAGATATGGTGCAAGTGGAGGGTGGCAGATCAAAACTAAGGTACTTTGAGTGAGGTATCTGGAATGCAAGATCTACGGAAGCACTCACTCAGGGTTGGGTCTAAGGACCTGGAAGCTCAAAAAAGTTGTTATATCATTCTCTCGCTTTTCTTCCAATTCAAAACAATTGCCAGGAAAATATGTGGAACAAGGGCTGCCTCACCAAAGGTCCTTAGGTAAGCACAACGAAAATTATCATCCCTAACCAACTGGCACTCACAACAAATTATGGATAACACTTCAGAAAATGGGACTACCAGAACACCTTTGTGCTCATGAGAAATCTGTACATGAACCAGGAGGTAGTTGTTTGAATAGAACAAGGAAACACTGAGTGGTTTGAAGTTGAGAAAGGTGTGCGTCAGGGCTGTATACTTTCACCCTATCTCTTCAATTTATACGCTGAGCAAATAATCCGAGAAGCCGAGAACTTTATGAGGAAGAACGTGGCATCAAGATTGGAGGAAGACTCATTAACAACCTGCGTTATGCAGATGACACCACTTTGCTGGCTGAAAATGAAGAGGATTTAAAACATTTACTGATGAAGATCAAAGATCATAGCTTTCAATATGGGTTACGACTAAACAGCAACAAAACAAAAATCCTTACGACTGGGTCAGCACGCAACTTCACATTAAATGGAGAAAAGATTGAGGTTGTCCAAGATTTTACTTTGCTTGGCTCTTTAATCAACACCCGTGGAAGCAGCAGTCAAGAAATCCAAAGACGCATTGCTCTAGGAAAAGCTGTGGCAAAAGATCTCTTTAGAGTATTGAAAACAAAGATGTCACATTGAAGACAAAGGTGCGTCTGACTCATGCCATGGTATTTTCAGTGGCATCATATGGTTGTGAAAGCTGGACATTGAGCAAGAGAGACAGAAAAAGAATTGATGCTTTTGAATTGTGGTGCTGGAGACGTCTATTGAATATACCATGGACTGCCAAAAGAACCAACAGATTTGTCCTAGAAGAAGTACAACCAGAGTGCTCCTTGGAAGCAAAAACGGCCAGACTGCGTCTTACATATTTCGGACATGTAGTCAGGAGAGAACAATCCCTGGAGGACATCATGTTTGGAAGAGTGGCAGGTCAACGCAAAAGAGGAAAACCCTCCACCAGATGGATTAACACAGTGTCTGCAACAATGGGCTTAAACATAAATAAGATGGTTTGCCTGGCACAGAATCGGCAAGTGTTTCGATCTGCTGTACATAGGGTCGCTATGAGTCGGACTGGACTCGACGGCACCTAACAACAACCAACTGGCATAGCAAACCAGCCAAGATAAGCTAATCTTCAGTCAACTCTCAGCCAACCCACTGATGTATGAACTGTAATGGTAAATAATTATCACTTGTACCCACTGAAATTAGTGGTATTTTTAATGCATTAATTAAATTTTGTACATTACAAATTTTGTTATTTGAACAAATCAAGAGGAAATATATTTTGAATCTATGCTCAGCCAAAGTCTACTCAAGAGGTGCTACTGAAAAAGGTTAAATAATGACTGATAGCATTTTATAATATAGATGATTGTCAACAGAAGTTCAACAAATTTCCATGTCAGGATATTTGTAATTGATGTTTTCCGTATTGCCACACAATCTCCTTTTTATGTCAGTTTTCTGCTAAACTATTATCTTATCAGAAGACTGTCCTGTGATAAGCACTCAAAATTATCACTACTCATCTCTTGTCATCACTTTGCTGGTGAATTTATCCTTGAATAAGAGTGTTTTAATTCAACTTCTTTCATATTCTTTCCTACAAAGACTGCCATGAATAATCTAACAGATTCTGTTTCATATTGTTGTTGTTACGTGCCATCAAGTCAGTATCTGACTCATAGAGACCCTATGTACAATAGGTGAAACACTATTGTCAGTGCTTCTCTGCTATTCATAGGGTTTTCAATGGTGGATTGAATTTTTGGAGTGGGTTGCTGCGTCCTTCTCCCACGCCTGCAGTATTTGGTGTTCTCAGGTGGTCTCCCACCCTGACCCTGCTTAGCTTCCCGAAATCTGATAGGATCAACACCACAGTGCTGCAGATGCAGGCCTGTTTCATGAGAATCCATTAAATATTGGCCATGAATTTAATACTGACAAAAAGTTCTGGAGATAAATATGACTTTGTTTTACAAAAGTTAAAAATGACCCTCAGAGAAACTATAAAACTTTATATGGAAATGTGCCAAACAAATACCACCTTAATCTAGATTTGTTTCCTTTTGCTCCACCTGGAAGCTTCATCCTCAGTACTCTATGATTCCTCCACCCCAATAACCATTTTCGTATTTCTCTGGGTTTTTGTCATAAGCATATTTTCATGGTGCCAAAAATGTGATTTCATATTTCACTACTACCTAATTATATCTTATAAATATTATTAATTAATATTACTTTGCATTGCTTATGGTAAAAGAGCTCTTTAAAGAATTGAAAAGTAAAGATGTTACACCGAAGATGAAGATGTGCCTGACTCATGCCATGGTATTTTCAGTCACATCATATGATTATGAAAGCTGGAAATGGAACAAGGGAGACAGAAGAATTGATGCTGTTCAATTATGGTGCTGGAGACAAATATTGAATATAACATGAACTGCAAAAAGAACAAACAGGTTGTCCTAGAAGAAGTACAACCAGAGTGCTCCTTGGAAGCAAGAATGGCTAGACTGTGTCTTACATATTTTGGACATGTAGTCAGGAGGGACCAATCCCTGGAGAAGGACATCATATTTAGGATAGTGGCAGGTCAACAACAACAACAAAAAAAAACAGGAAAACTCTCCACTAGATGGATTGCTACATTATCTGCAACAGTAGGCTTAAACATAAATAAGATCGTGTGCCTGGCACAGAATCAGGAAGTGTTTCCTTCTGCTGTATATAGAGTCCCTATGAATCAGACCCAATTCCACTGTACCTAACAACAACAACATAGGTATTATCCTTATCAATTGACAAATGAAGCTAGTGAGTGGCTTCCACTATTTTTAGATATTAATGTTTACAATTTTATCTTCTGGATAATATAAAAGTCAGCATACTTGTATATATTGTCTTTTATATCTTTTGAAATATTTTCATGAGATAAATTACAAAAGAAAAAAATTACTCCATAATTTATACAAAATATTTTATCATTTTGAACATATTGCCAAATTATTATTATTATAACTATTATTATTAATTACTTTTGCAGTGCTGGGAAACAAACCCGGAGACTTCTGTATGCTGGGCAAGCACTGTACTACTGGGCTGCATACACAGCCCCAAAATTATTTTTAAATGTGCTATATCAATTTATTCTGTGACCAGTGGCAAGTTTCCAAAATTTTCCAGAAATTTACATTATTAAACATACTAATTTAATTGTTAAATTAGTGATTGTAGTAAACATTGGTCTTTTTCTCTATTTTCATTTCTTGGTTGTTAACATTGTTTACATGTTCTTGTTTAATATGTCTGCCTTTGTGAATTTTTGTAATTGTGCTTTTTATTTATCTGTCTATTGTAATCTTCATCTTTCCTTTATTAACTTGTATTTTTCCAGTAAAATATTTGTCTCTGAATTGAATTCATGCAAGTAATTTCATAACCTATTGTGTCTGCTTTTAATTTTGCTAAATTTAAGAGTATATGTTTCAAATCAAGTTATTTATTCAGATGTCAGTACTACCTTTAGTTATTTTTAGGAGATAGTGCTTTTCAGGCTAAATATTTTATACTGGTCAAAGAAGTTGTACTTATTTATGTCATATGTTGTATATATGTAACACTCAATCTTCTTGTGCCAGATTTTTGTCCAGATTTTGGCCAGATTTTGATGGATTAACTATGAAATCCCTGTCATTCATGAATACAATTGAATATACTAGCACTTAACCATTTTATATGCATTAATTCAAAATAGTATGAGATCATTTTATAACTCATAGAAATTTTTACAAAGCTAGGATTTACCACAAAGAAATGATAAATTTTTGAATAGATAAATATGTTCAACTTGATTTAAACATTATAAAATACATATTAATATGCATAATTTTTATGGTTTATATACCAGTTAAAATAAATTTAATTTTTATAAAAGTTATTCATCCATTGGTTTGATGCAGTGCTGAATTATAAATTTTCTGCTTAAATATTATTTTCTATAAGACTAATATTAATTTATGACTTAATAGTCAATTTTAAACCTCAAACTAGAGCCATCTAGGAAGAATCTCTTTATAGATGCTGTATGATAGCTTCAGAGGTGTCCTGACAGCAATTAACTACCTCATAACTTAAAATAATACCAACCCTTTCCTAAAACCTTGGATTTGAATGTTAATTAAGCAATTAGAGACACAGGGGACAATTGCCAGATGATGCCTCCTGGTTAAGTCAGCAGACAAAAATGATTAATTCTATTGATCTTGTGTTCAAATTAAAAAGGAGATCTCAAACAATGCAAAATAAAAACCAAGACAACCACCACAAAAACAATTTGAGGAATGAGAGATTTTTTTTTGGTGGGGGGTGGTTTTTTCATTTTTATGGGAATGATCACCAATACTACTGATTAAAAAAATAAAGAGTTATTCATGCAAAATTTTCACTTGTGAGTCATTTTTAACTGGTTTTTTGAGCAAATTCTTCAAAATAGACCACCATATTAAAATCAAATCCATGAAGCACAGATGGAAAGGCAGACTGTTAGCATATGTTTGGATTATATGGACAAATGGTTCATTCTGATGTGTCCCACCTATTCATGAATTTCCCTATCTTCGTATAATCCAGACTAGATTGTCTACTCTAAAACCATCCTTTGCTGTGATTGATTACCTACCTCTTTACCTACCCCCTTTCCTGACATTTCCCCCATCCTAAACTCAGGGAGACTCTGGTAAAATGATTGCTTCATATATAGCTCCACATACTGCATTTGTCAGGTTTATGGATCATATGTTCAGTTAGAGGTTAAAGACAGTAAGACAGCGACACATCGAATATCTCTCCTCAAATTTGTGAATAGAACCATCTTTTTTGAATGTGGAAAATATCTGTGGAGAAATTGTTTGGAGAATAGAACTCAGACTTGCCACTGTTTGCATAATTATCTTATCCTCTGCTGGGGCATTCAGTAAAGAGATGAGAAGTAATTCTTGATTTGAACCATTTCCTTTCTTCCCTGTTCTTTTTAAAGGGGGCAAGAATCTCTGAGTGCATCATTTACTTGGGAATCCATCTTATTTTCTCATACTCCAAACCTGAAGAACACAACATATTCCCTCAGTAATTGTAACTCTCTAAGAGAGAGTGATCAAGAAGTGAAAATTGATATTGCATGCTGAACCCTGATGTTACTAACTGCTTAACTTGCAATAAAAGTCATGACTTTAGAAAACTAATGACTAATTCATGAAATTAGAAAACTAATTTTCTTACTGTCTCCCAGGGACTGAGATTTTAAATGGAGATTGTTGAGTTTCCTCCAATAATCCACTTAGTTCAATAGAGTTGAATATAAGATTTCTGTTGGAAATATAGGGACCAATAAATCATGTCTTTGTCTTGAATGCCCCCTCCCCGTCGTACCTCTCAGGAAACTTAACACATTGCTAAAAGCATTGGTAGACAAGTAGATCTAGCATCATGGAATCCAATCCCTAGAAAGTCTGGAAGGTTTGCTTCTAGAATTACATAATGGTCAAAGGTGCTCATATTAAATTATTATACTCTGCCTAGCAATAGTCCAAGCTATTTGGGGGAATACAGAGATGATTATTACATAGGCTTTATCTCAAGTAGCTTGGAGTGGGGTACTGTAAAGGTACCCAAATGAATATAGTTGTAAATACTGGATATAATCTAATGAGTTGAGGCAAGTTTGGAATGAATTGTATATCCTTAAATTACTAGCTGAAATGATAATGTTAAGAAATGATTTTATAGGTGATTCTCCTACAATGTGCTCAATTTTACAGAGTTTTCCATAATCTTTGGAGGGAAACAACATAGACTAGACAGTGGTGCTGATAGAGAAAATAATTAATCAGCAATTCAGACCAATGAATCAGCATATTAAGTGAAAACTAAGATTTGGGAGTAAGCAAACTATCAAAATTT
Source organism: Pedetes capensis (assembly GCA_007922755.1). Classification (NCBI taxonomy): domain Eukaryota; kingdom Metazoa; phylum Chordata; class Mammalia; order Rodentia; family Pedetidae; genus Pedetes; species Pedetes capensis. The sequence continues at coordinate 147,885 of VMDO01002158.1, forward strand.
GGGTCAGTGAAAGGCAGAGATTGCATGAATACCATTTGTCTTATCTCCATTATTCATATTAAAATAGGCAATAGGACACACATTCACTGATTAACAAAGTAAAAAAAAATAGTAAAGACTAAAGAAAGCCAACTGTCGTATTTATCTCCTATAATCTAATCTTCAAAACTAGTTAAAGTATTGCTTCTTTTGGAGGAGATTTTACTTGATGTATTCAGCCAGATAATTTTTGGAGCAGAAGACAAATTAATAACATTCCTTTCTTCACCATTCAGGCCAGAAATAACTGAAAAATAAGACACTTGGAGAATGTGGCCAAATAAGTTGTCAATATTTCACCAATTCATTAGACATGTTTTCTCACCAAATGTTTACTTACTTGATAATTGTTGACCATCTCCATGCCTGATAGAAGTAGCTTTTGTCTAATAACCTTACTACATATTATAATGCAGATATGAATGCTATCTCTCTGGAGAGATCACAGAATGACCATAGAAAAAGCCAAATGAGCTTGAATCCATTGCTCTATTTATTAATCAGATAAAGCACATATGATCCTTGAAAGAACTGGTTGATGAATGGGAAAGTGCCCATGAATATTGTTACCTCAAATCCTACATAATAACCATCCCTATACTAACCAAGTCTCACATTATAAGCTAATCAAAAATACTGTCCATTGACTATTATGAGAAAGGATATATGGTTCTTGATGCATGTGAAGTGAGAAGAAATGAAGATTTCAGTCATAATAACAGATAATAGTAATAGAAAATTTACTCTATGCCAGATATATTCTAAGAACTTTAAAATTATTAATTCAATAAAAAAATAAAAAAAAAACATGAAGTCCTGTCCAGGTTCCGCTCAGGCCCAGCAGAGGTCAGAACCTTGCCCTGACACTAAATGGGTATCGGGGACCCACTGGACCAGATTGGTGTAGTGGCCAGAGGCACCAAAGGACTTCAGGAGACCTTCTGCAGGAAACAGGAGAGGGAAAGTTTATTGAGTTACTCCCCAAGTGGGGTGCAACCAGCAAGCACCCCCTGTCAAGTGGTCAAGTGCTAGCTGTAAACTGATGTTACAGCTCAGATTTAAAAGCACAGCTACAAGCAGTTGGTTTTCTGCTGGGCTGGAGGTCTGGTGGTCTTGACTCTCACAGCTCACATTCTCTGCCTCCCTCCTTCTGAAGGATGGGAGGAATTGGGAGGCTCTTAGTGGCTTGCTTGGAGCCTTCCGCACTTCAGGGCCTCTGGTCTTGACATGTAGGCTTGCTTGGAGATCTTCTGCTGGATTGGGAAGGGCTGGATTGAGGCGATGGGGTCAGGGCAGCAGTTGAGGGATGGTGAGAGATCAAGGGTGAAGGTGGGTCCGGGAGCCCTGCTTATATAGGCTCCCAGAGGGGGATGTGTACTGGGGTTAGCCAATTAGGGCACATTCCTGACAGGTACAGCAGGTGAACTGTCATACCTGCCAGGTAGAGGCAGTTATTTAACTGAGATGCTAGAGGTAGCCAATCAAAATTGAGGTGGTTGAGGCTGGTCAGCCTGGTCAGGGGCCATCTTTGCTCACTGGATGGGAGGGGTAGTAGTGAGTGAGTGGAATGTGGCCATGGGGTCACCTAGAGGTCAGTCCCTCATGCTAGTATGAGGGACTCTAGTTATGGGGTACATTTTAAAATTCCCAACAAAGTCCCATTACTACCAATTTATACCTGAGAAAAATGCAGTGGAGACGTGAAATAATACACTTAGGGTCACATAACTTGCCAGCGGCAGAGCAGAGATGGGAAGCTAGTTGATCTAGTTCCAATCCACTCTTAACCTTCATGTTATCCCCCTTATCATCACAAGGCACAGAGGAAAGAAAGTGGAAAAGCAATTTTCTCCCATTCTCTCTTCTACCTTCCCCAAACTGAGGCAGAAATCCTTCCAGGTTCTAGAGAAACGGTGAGACAGCGAATTGAGTTTCCTTCATCACCAATACTGTCTATCCCCTCTGGCCACTACTATCAGCTTCATCTTATGAATAATGAGAGAGGAAGAGATAAAAGTAAGTTTTGAAAGCTTCCCTTCTTCTCGGTCATCCCCCAGGGAAGATACTAACAAACACCATTTCTCACAGCTACTTTTTGCTGCTGACTGGCTCACTTTTTATCTGATTTCTGCATCCTTAGCATGTCATTGTGTTTTTGAGTTGGAAATCTATCTGAAAACTTTCAAAGAAGAAAAAAAGAAAATAAAGAAAGGATCAGCTACTATCCATTTCATGTTCTCCTTCCCTTTCCTGGAGCCTTGCCTTCAAATCCCCAATGCTTGGAAAAACTATTCAGAATATGAAGGACAATGAAAATCCTAAATACATGAGCCAAGAAAATGAAGTGTGAGTTTGGAAGGACTGAGTGTTATGGACTGGGAGTGTTGCATTGCAGCCTGGATATCTATATCTAAGAGCCTATTGTGTCTTCTTGTTTCCTTCCTTTCCTAAATAAGTTTCCCTGAATATTTGGTCTGTAAATCAAACAGTTTCTACATTAATTAGTTTTTACTTCTAGAGTTAATGTTAAAAGTATTTCCCCCTAAGTGTTACTGCAACGCATTAACACTCTCTGTTTAGTACTAGGCATATGAGTAGGTAAATGCCAATTTCTTATGTTCCATGGCTTGATAAAAGTTGGAAAACGAGCATCCCCACCCTTTCACCCATAGGCTAAAACTGAAATGTCTTTGACCTTAAAGATCTAATTTTTGCTGTCTCTCCCAACATCCTGCTGTGTCTTTTGACACCTCCTCTATGCCCTTTCCAAGAGCAATCTGTCAATCTCTGAGCCAGTACTGAATACATTAGAAAAGAATGGGAGAGAGTGACTAATAGTGATTAAACCTGAGCATCTATACTGTGACAGGGGGTGTTAGGCATTATTTATAAGTTAATGTTATTAGCTCCCTTTTTTTACAGATGATAAAAGTAAAGTAGGAAACAACTAAAAAGTGTTATTGTCAGTGGCTGATGGGACTGAGAATTAGGTCATCTCTAGGATGACAAAACATCCTAATTTTCCAAAGACAGTCCCAAATTATAGTTAATGTCTTGACATTAATTATTATATCAATTATTAATAACCCACACCTTCATCTCAAATGTGAGTAATACAATCATCTAGTCACCATCCCTGCTCAGGCTGGAGTCCTATGACTAGCAATTCTGCCAGTTCTCATGCCCTTGCAGGCCCTTTTCTTCCTGCTTAGAGTCTTATTTGCTTTCATCCAGACAGGAAATCAGGCACTAAATGCTGTGAAGCCTTGGTGCTCCTATGGACATTTAATTATGGTTTTTCCTCCCCCTGCATTGGCCAATTTTTAAATCTGAGCTTTGGCAATGATGTTCCTCCATAGCTTTTCTTAGTCAGCCTGTCAAGTACTCAAACTCAAACTTTCTATGTAACTAGGAATCTACCTTTAACTAGTTTCAGTAGTCCCAATCAAGATTCTGACCAAACTCATGGAGAAGAACCAAAATTAGCTTGGGGAACATTTTTGGTGTGCAAAAGACCCTGATACTTTTGGTTGCGGTCTGATTTACTGTCAGTTCCTATGCCTGGTTATAGAGTGAAAAGGTGAATATATAAAAGCAATACCAGAGGAAAAAGCCTATGTGTCAGTAGAAGGAAGCAGTATGCTGTAACTCCCAAAGTATTAATGAGATCTTGTACTACATTATTTTAATAATATTACAATGTGACAGACACATTTTACATTTTGCTGGTCAAAGAAATTCTTGTAAGTTCTCTTTCGTTGTAAATATGATCAAATGACATATGAGAAATTCTTTTCTTCATTCATCAGCTATTTATTGAATGATTGTATGCACTAGGCACTGTCCTTGTGCTGAAAACATGGGGTTCTTGGCTCAATGATGCAGAGTCCCATAGGAAATTCTTGTGAACTGAATGTTCACATCCTCTCAAAAGCCCTATGTTGAAACCCTAAACCTTGATGTAATGGCCTTAGGAGAACTTTGACCTTTGGAAAGTAATTATGTTTAAATGGCCTCTTGAGGTGGAGCCCACATGATGGAATTAATGCCCTCATAAGAAGGAAAGACACCAGAGTTTCCACTCTTTGCCATTTGAAAATTCAGCAAAAATTCAACCACCTGTAAGTTAGGAAAGGGCATCTCACCAAGAAGCAAGTGTTCCAGACCTTGGTCTTTGCTTTCATAGCTTCTAGAACAGTGAGAAATAAATATTTGTTGCACAAGCTATCTAATTTATAATATGCTGTTGTAGCAGCTTGGTCTGACCAAGATAAGGACACAGATATTTATATACTAGTCACACAGATATAAAATTATAGACCATGATAAGAGCAATGAAGGAAATGTACAGTGTGTTTTTAATACAGCATAACAGATTGTTGTTGCTGTTGTTAGGTGCCCTCGAGTCTGGTCTGACCCATAGTGATCCTGTGTACAGCAGAAGAAACTTCATTCTCTGACACTGTGCCATGACTAGCACTATATCAATCATCCTCTGCTATTCATAACTGGGGGCACTATGGGAAGGGCATGAGACTGCTCCTCTGAGGAAGTAACAGTTAAGCTGTGCTCTGAAAGTATACTAACAGTTAACTAACTAGGTAAAGGATGAGGTAGCATTGTAAGTTGGAGAAAGTGCATGCACTAAGGTTTTGAATCAAGGAGAAGTCCATTTTAGCACGCTGAAAGAAAAACTAAGCCAAAGAAGTTGAATGGTTAGTCTAGAAAAGAGCAGGTTGTGGGATAGGAGTAGGTTGAAGGTGAGCAGGGTGAGAATTTTCCAGATAACTTACCCAACAGAAAAGGGCTAGACTGATATATTTCCACCATGTGGAGGCTATAGGAGGTCATTTTAATTTAAAACAAGTGAAACTTTTCTCCAGTGTTTCAAAAGCAGTGAGCTTCTCTCTTCAGAAATGTTTAGCTGTAGACAAGGTCACAATTTAGAGTTTTATAGAGATAATTCAATGGTGTTTGAACTGAATATTTAAGTCCTACTTAATAGTAATGCTTTTTAAATAACTTACTTTCATTTAAACAACAACAAAAAAAATGCATTCCTCAGGCATAAAAATCTGATGAAGGGAAATAACACTAAGAAGTCCCCCAAAGTCAAAGGAATGTCTTGAGAACTCTGATAAGACAATTGCAAGTCCTTAGGAAAATGTCAGTCTTGGCCAGACTTGTAGAGTCCTTAAAGATACAGCATTCACATTTTTTAAAAAAGTGATGTTCTTGTTTACTTCCACCAACACCTCCTTTACCCCTAGGACAGAAGGTACTAAAAAATGGGAAATCCTAACTCTTCCTTGCTGAAGGTATAGTTTAATGCCAACAAGCTTCATGCAGCACAATTGTTATCAAAAAAAAAAAAAAAAAAACCTAATATATGAGCAGACAGCCTAAACTCTGTTTCGATGAGCCCATTCTTCTAATTCATTTCCTTTTGGTTTTATATATTTGAATGATCCAGAATCTCTACAGTACACAGAGCCAGACTTGTCAGAGTGCTCATTTAAACATGTCTGTAAAACACAATCTTTCTTCTTTCAAAAACAAGGAAAGCCAAAAAGTAACATATTTTATTATAAGAGACAGCAGTAGTTTTAAATGATACACTAGAATTCATGTAAAATACATCTTCATCATTGCTTACAGACAATTTTAAAATCATTCTTTCATTACGCATATATGTTTCACCTAATCCCCTACAAAAGCCCTGTGTGCCTTTTATAGAATCTCATGAAAATTTCTGCCAGTCAGACTTTGAGAGTTTGGGTTTACTAAAACAACGTACTTTTTTTTTAAATACACATACACACACACACACACACACACACACACACACACAGGGGATCAGCCTGGGGCTGTGCCTAGTTTATAATGTCCTTATTCATTGAGGACTCAATCACTTCAAAAAGAGTATTTTCCCCCTCTTACATTATAGGAGATATAGGTTTAGTCTCTGTTGGGAGAGAAGAAACATCAATACCTTGCCCATAGGTGCGTACATGCTTTCCATATACACACACACATACACACACACACACACACACGCACACACACTTTCCTCTTTATCTCTTGTACTGAGAGAACACTTTTAAAAGTCTCACATACCTTAGAATTCTCTAGCCCTTCTCAACAAATACACTATAGCATCAAAGGCCCTTATATGAGTTTCATTGCTTTCCAAATGGTGGAAAGTTTTCTATAATAGTATATCCGCTCCAAGCTCCAGATATAAGGCAAGCTATTAGTTAATTAGAAATTGTTTAACATTATGTACTATGAGGTGTGATAAAAATCTGATGAATGTTTAAATAAAAAGTTACCATAAAAAACACTACGACAGTAATTCACCTCAAAAATATGCCCCTTGGCTTTGGAAACCCTTAACCCATTGTTCTTGCTACTTTCTGAGTCTGTTCTGGAAATCCTCCTTCATGAATGTGATCTGTTGCTACATAACAAATATTTATCTTAATATTTAGCATCATAACACAACAAACATTTATTATTTTTTTGCCATTACTGAAGGTCAAGAATCAGAACGTGGTGAAGGGTTATAGCTCAAGGTCTGTCATGAGGTTTCAGGGAAGCTGCCAATTGAGATTATTACCAGCTGAAAGGGGTGGGGTTTAGCTCAGATGGTAGAGTACTGCACTGCACTCTCTGGGGTCCTGAGCTTGATCTTCAGCCCTGAAAAAATGGGAGAAGGATATGACAGCCCACACATGAAACAATCCCAAAACAATCATCCATTTAAAACCATAAGATAACAGAGAAGCATCAATATAGTGCGGAGCATGGACAATGTCGGGGAACGTTTTGTTCTGTTGTACATAAAGTCACTATGAGTGGGACCTGACTGGAAGGCACCTAACAACAAAACAATCAGCTGAAACTTGACTGGGGTTATGGGGCATAAATCCAAGATGGTTCACGCTGCATGATAAGAGGGGCTGGGGTTTAGCTGAGTTGGTAGAGTGCTTGCTCTGCATCCTAAGGCCCTTGGTTTGATCCCCAGCACTGCAAAAATGGGAGAAGGTCCTGGTAGCCCACTCCCAAAACAATCAGCTATCAAAAATCCTTTTAATAGCAGAGAAACACTGACATAGTGCTGGGCATGGCACAGCATCTGGGAGTCTTTCAATTCTGTTTTATATAGGGTCACTATCATTGTAGCCTCAGATCCCATCAGATCTCAGAAGCTAAGCAGGGTTGGGCCTGGTTAGTACTTGGATGAGAGACCACCTGGTAACACCAGGTGCTGTAGGCCTGGGAGAAGGACCTGGAAACCCACTCCCAAAAAACAATCCGCCATTGAAAACTCTATGAATAGCAGAGAAGCACTAACAATAGTGTTTTGCCTATTGTATGGTCTCTATGAGTCGGACACAGAATTGATGGCATCTAACAACAACAACAGGAGTCAGACTTGACTCAATGGCACCTAGCAACAACAACAACAACATGTCAAGAGGCCTCATGGAGCTTCTTACAGGCCATGCAGAAAAACTCAGTTCTCAGGTACAGGGACTTCTTTGTAGAAATGGTCATGACATGGTAGTTGGTTCCCCTCAAAATGAATGATCAATGGGAGAGAATGAGGAGAAAGCTGTAATTCTTTTTATGATAACCAGACGTGACACAACAGCTCTTATGCAATGTTGTAATGGTCCTACAGACCAATTTGATAAAATGTCAGAATACTACTAATGAACCCAAGAGGCAGGATCAGTGGAAGCCATCTTTAGAGCTGAGTACTATATTCTCCATGGACCTCTTTCTCAAAAAACACACCATAAACCCTGGGTTAAGAAGCCCTAAATAAAGAGGACCAAGTATATAACTACACCTAGAGTAACTGGAAATCTTTTGCAAAAGAGATTAGTTTAATTACAGCCATGCTGGCAGAATGATCATGTAAGTAGCAGATGAGGCAGACAGGCAGACACTCCAGGGGTAAAGAAGGGAAAGCATATATACACTCAACAACATCACTCTGCACTCAGGAAACCACAAGCAGCCCAATATGATTAAAGCATAGGGAGAGTGAGGGATACAGACATGGGCCAGATCACAAAAGACTTTAGAAGCAATACTGAAGAGGGTGATTTTATTTTTCATCGTGGAGCAGCTGTGAAGCCATATAAGAACCTGACATTAAAGACCCAATTTTTATTTTATAAAGATTCTTCTGGCCTATATGTGGAGGTGAAGATAAAAGAGATCAGCAAGGATGTTGTTACATCATTATAGCACAGACACAAGAAATGACAATGATGTGAGCTGGGTATAAATAGTGGGAATGGAAACAAGAGGTCTTTCCAAGGGATTACTCATAGGTAAAATGTAGAAGAATTGGCAATTAATTTGTTGTCAGTGATGAAAGAAGATAAGACATGAGCGAAGTTTATGAGCTTTTGCTTTGAGAAACTGGAGAAATGAGACATACAGGAGAGGCTACGGAGGAAAATACAAAAGTCTAAAAAATATGTTTGAGGTATCTTTGGAACATGCCAGTAATATGTCTAAAAAATGTACTTGAAGTATCTTTGGAACATGCATGTTCACTGAAAAACAAGTCAATTGAAACTTCAAAAAATATGTTTCTATTATTAATTTGGCTTAGAAAATGCCGTAAACATTATCCTTTTGGAGATTGGTAATGCATATAAATATATTAAGGGCTGGAAGTTAGCTCAGTTGGTAGAGCACCACTCTGCAGTCTCTGAGGTCCTGAGTTCAATTCCCAGCATCACAAAAATCGGAGAAGAACATGGCAACCCATTCTGGAGGCAATCCTGAAACAATCAACTATTGACCCTATGAGGGTTGCTATGAGTCAGACACGACTCGATGGCACCTGACAACAACAATCAATATATTAAAAATAAAATATTTTCTGTTTGCTTTGTTTTATCCAGTAAAGGGACCCACATATTTCCAAGGTTATGTTTTCAAAACATATTTGACCGAGAAACTTTCTTTTTCTCAACCTCTGTTAACACTGAAAATGTATCATTCTGGGAAGTTATTTACAGTTTGAAACAATTTACAGTTTGATCAAATCATCAGTAATATCCAACAAAAATTGCCCATAGTAACTCTACAAGAAGGTAGTTCACATTATTTTGGCTTTACATTAACCATACTGAAGTTTTCCGAAATTAATTTTGATTTGAGCTAACATAAAAAACTCAAGCCTGCAGCCATAGCCTTGTGGCATCCGATCCAGTCAGATCTCGGAAGCTAAGCAGGGTTGGGCCTGGTTAGTACCTGATTGGGAGACCACCTGGGAATACCAGAAGCTGTAGGCTTGGGAGAAGGACCTGGCAACCCCCTCCCAAAAATCAATCTGCCATTGAAAACCCTGTGAACAGCAGAGAAGCTCTGACAATAGTGTTTCCCCTGTTGTACAGAGGGTCGCTATGAGTCAGATACCAACTCGAAGGCACCTAACAACAACAACAACAATAACAAAAAACTCATGTTTTACTATTTCAGTTGCTTTACCATTTGCTGTTCCATCTACCAAAACTAATATGCAATAAGGTTTTTTAAAATATGCAATGATTTTGCACCTTTAGCTACAAAATATATCCTAGACAAAAGGATCACCAAGCTTTTAGTTGGATTCAATAGTTACCTGTTGCCAGACATAGTGGTGTTTGCCTATAATCCCAGTGAATAGGAAATTGAGCAAGGAGGATCTTGAGTTTGAGGCCAGCCTAGACTTCATAATGAGAACCTGCCTCAAGAAAAAAAATTACTTTTTACTGTATAACAGCTACTTCCCCACAAAGCACTGTTTCATGATGAAATTTTAAAATTGAAAAGACATCATGGCCCTGATGATGAGAGATATTTCAGCTGATGTTTTCCAAGTGAGTATTGCTTACAAGAGCCTGACAGTAGGCTGGTATTGAGAGCTTTCATTGGCTTCTGAGTCTCTGCCTCTAAACTGAGGAGAATGTTTAGCAAGGTTGACAGCAAAGTCAGAAATCCACAGTGGTTCCTGAAACTGAACAAAAGATATTTCTTCACTTGTAAATAAATGCAAACACTAAAAACTACCAGAGACCAAAATAATTCATTTCTAGCCTATAGTGGTTTTTGAGTTTCAACTTTCAAATTATAACCCCAAAGAGCTTGGCATATTATATGAAGAAGCAGTTGTTGAGGGTATAGTTCATATAGCGTCATATTGCTATGAAGCTCAGCAAGTAACATAAACTTGTGCTTGTTTTCTTACTTGGAAAATGGAAGTAATAATGCCTAGTCCACAGGATTTATGGAAATTAAAAGGTTGACTCACAGATGCCTTCAACTGATATAAACTTTTATTATCAGCAAAAAAGGCAGGGCAATTCTAACATAAAATCTAGATCACCCTAATACAAAAAAAAAAAAAAAGTGAAACATTATGTCACAGTGGTAACAAAATAATGAAAATGGCTTAGATTTAGGTAGGGTGTTAGTTATGTGTGCACTTCCATATCTCTAAGCTCATTAATAATAAAGTGTACTTCTCTGTAGAGAATCGTGTTAGTGAAGCTGTGTCCAACCACTGGTGGGAAACGGGTAAGCACAGTGAGCCAGGCAAACTCAGGACCGACAGCCATTAGTGAGAAATAACAGATGGTGTCTCATTTTTTGCTATAGGCAAAGAGCCAAATGACATGACTAAATAGAAAGACAGCCCCAGAGGACTGCATTTGGTCTGGTATTGAGCATGGAGCCTGAAAGGCAGGGACATTTTTAATAACCTTTCTTTGACAAGCTTAAAGCCATTTAATGCCTAAACCTGTCATACATATCCAGCCAGGAGAATAGGCCTCCAGAGAAAAACTCTGCAGCACACGGTCTCACCTCCTCATGAAAAAACATAAATTGCACACACATTAAAAAAAAGAACATTATACAGCAAAGTCACCAAATACATATTTTCCATTTAAATAAAAACATTCATTGCCCTTCTCAATGGTAACCTTCTGGACCTGCTCCCCATTCTACTTTGGATGCAAGTTGGATTTCTATCCAGTTGTTATTCAAATAAAACAATAGGGGGTTCTGGCCTACTTTAGCTGAAAATATTAGTTTGGTCTAATTAGAAGAAAATGCATTATAAATTATCCCTTGAAAGCCTACATCAAAAGAAAAATAAAGAAAATGAACTCATAATTCTTCTTATATTGAGTTTTACTTTTTCATCAAGCCAAATGAAATAGAAAATTAAATGCCTTTTTTGCAACAGCTTTTAAAGAATGGGTAAAAATCAGTAATCATTATGATTAAAATCTTTATTATTCTATTTTTATAATATGCAGCAGCAGTGAAAAAGTGATGCTGCAAAAAAATTCACTACAGAAAATTTATGTAATAAATTGTATTTGTTTTCCAACAAATCAGCTAGTAAGAACATCAGTGTGGACATGAATTTGATTTTCCCTTGAGTCCAAGGGATTCATCTTGTCGCAGCTGTTTCATTTTCTTCTCATCACCACATTTTATTACAATAACTCTCTACTTTTCTATAGCTTTATATGAATGCAAGTACATGGGAGATACTTTCATGTGAAGCAGTGGTTTGAAGGTTTGCATTTAAATCCCACCTTAAATGTAGATTTGTCAGGGGGAAGGAGACAGGGAGAGAAAGTAGTTCAGAAAGATAGCATTTTACTATTGTTTAACCATTGTGTGAAAAACAATTTGCAAGGGCTGCAATGGCAGCACCTAATGACAACAACACATTATTAAAAGCAGTCATAATAATGTCTGTTTAGTTGTACAGATTGATGGAATTAAATAAATCAGTTATACTCATTGTTGTTTCTAGAAAGACCCAGGAAAACTGATGTACATTTTCCTTTTAATTCTCCTGTCAAAAAAATATATGTCATACTTGAAATATGTTTATTTATAAATTCAATAAGGCTAAATTCCATGAAGGTGCCTTTTCATGCTTACTACTGTGTTTCCATGGCATCTATGAATGGTAGGCGTTCCGGGACTATTTATTGAATATTTAATGTAGTTGGTAGCAAGTGTTGGGCAGGACTGTATAAGCACAGTGAAACAACTGATGCAAGTTGGAACATACCTTATCTTAGCCATACCAGAGTAAGCTTGCAGTTAAAAATGTGGATTCCACTGAAAGGAAATGAAAACTAATCAAGCTCATTTCCTCATTGTAAATTTCTTTGAAACCCTAGCCTTCACCTTTTTTCCTTCCTTCCTTTTAAATGGTGTGTAGGGTTGGGTGTGGTCTTGCATGCCTGTAATCCTCGCACTTGAGAGGCTGTGGCAGGAAGATCTCTAGTTCAAGGCCAGCCTGGGCTACCTAGTGAGTTCCAGGACAGCCTGGTTTACACTGTGAGGCCCTATCTCAAAAACAAACAAACAAACAAACAATAAATAAATAAATAAGTATGAGATGCCGCTTTCATACTCCTGCATTACCTAGGACATTAATGTTCATTTCGATAGTCCAACTCATGATGTCTATTATTCTCATTTTGATGAAGCAGATGTTTACTCTGCTAATGCAGCTTCTTTTTTCTATAAGCATACCTGCTTGCTGTGTTAACTCTGCTGCTTCTACTGTAGGCTGGGTAGTGAATCTTCAGAAAAATGAGGTGAGCAAACACATAGGCTGCTTTCATAGACAGAAATATAAATGTTATTTTCTATAAAAAACATTCACATTATGAATATTCGTAAAACAGTTGTTAAGGAGTTTGAAACCAAACTGGGTGAGGCATACCCAGCTACTTTTTTCTGTGTTCAAAAGTAAATATTTCATTATTAACTTAAAAACATACCATTTTGGTAACATGCAAGGACACATCACATTCCAAGGAGTTTGGCGATATACACATCCCTCAGTGGTAAGAGCTTGGAGATTAGCCTTCTCCGTATCAACTTTTCTGTGTAAATTACTCTGTACTTAGGATTGCTTTATTAAAAATAAAATTAAACAATAAATAGAAAAATATCTTGTTAGGCTTTTTTAACAGATATTCAAGGTCCTAGCTACCATTTAGACCTCCTTCAATTTTTTATGTCAAAATATATATTCCCTAAGGGACACAATAGTATTTAAATATATTGCTCATTATAGTCCAGCCTGAATTATGGTGATGCTTTCTCTCCCTCTAGGGTTAAAATGTCCTTAAGGAAGACAAAACCTATGTGTATTCACATTTATATCTCTTGGTTTATTACAATGCTCAATAATAGTGGTTAATAAAGGTTGGCATGTTGAAAGTCAGATGAGAATCACATTCAGTTCTGTTTTCTAATCTATGGGACAAGTCAAAGACTGGCATGTGTTCATCACACTATTCCAGAATCCGTTGAAAATATATCAGGCTTATACGTCACATATCCATACTCACAATTTGTATGCTGAACATGAAAATATTATAATGACAAACCAAATAGGATTACTTTTGCTCATGAAAGTTAGGGTTTTTTTCTTATTCTAATGCTCCTTTGTGAAAAATGTAAGTCCTTATGATCTTGAATAAAAATTAAAGTGAACCTTGAATATTATAATTCAAAGTTATAATAAAACCACATATATATTTGTATTGTTTTATCATTGCAAAGTTGATTCATATCTTCTAATAACTTCCTTTATTAAATTAGTATCTATTTATTGAGGCTCTGTGCTAGGCACTATACCAAGTTTCTGGGTTATACAAATGAATCAGAAAGAAAAATTCCCTACCCTCATAGAATTCACAATCTAGTAAGGGGAATGAAGTAAATGTGGATTAATTAAATATTCATAAAATAGCAAGTTAAGTGTCATAATTTTGGAATTACAGAGTGCTAAAGTAATGTACTAAAGAGTCTTTAACTCACAAATAATACTTATGTTCATTTTCTAATGAAAGAAACTTTATGGAGAATTGCTATTTTCTCTTACTACTTAGACTAATTAAGCTCAATTTTAAATAGTTCAGCATCATTTATGTCTCTCAATGTCATATGTTAGAACTTGAAGAATCTAAGCTTCTACTGATGATTAAATAAAATTATGTCTATATAACACTTAACACAGAGCCTGGAACATAGTTGCTCTTGTTGGTCTCCTATATGCCAAGTAATCTCCTCAGTGTATTAGTCATAGCATTTTCTTCAATCTTTGCAACTACCCAATGATGTAGATATTATTATCATTGTCGCCATTTTAAGATTAGAGTACAATAGTTCAAAGAGTTACACCAGCTTGCCTAAGATCATCAAGAGGCCAGTAATAGTAAAGCCAAGATTTGAACCTTGGCCAGTCTGAATATGCTGCTTTTCCTATTGCACATTACTAACCACATTATCTTGTCATTGCTCGATGTGTTATTGTTGTTAGGTGCCATGGAGTTGGGTCTAACTCATAGTGACCCTATGTACAACAGAAGGAAACACTCTCTGATTCTGTGCCAAGAACAAGATCTTTTTTTATGTTTAAGCCTATTGTAATCACTGTGTCAATTCATCTAGTTGAGGGACTTCCTTTTTTTCTGTGACCTGTCACTCTTACAAACATGATGTCCTTCTCCAGGGATTAATCCTTCCTGACAACATGTGCAAAATATGTCAGATGCAGTCTAACCATCCTAGCTTCCAAGGAGAACTCTGGTTTCACTTCTTCTGGGACAGCTCTGAATATGACCTGACTCAATGGCACCTAACAAGTCCATGCTCAATATAACCTAGGAAATCCTATATGTTCCTTTTTTTTATTTTTTATTTTGTCTGAATGTTTCATGAGGCTCTGAACCTGTTCCTGATGGTCACACCTATCAGGCTATCCTTTATTACCTATATCTCTTCTTCTTTTTTGGGGGGGGGGTGGCGGGGGGACTGGGGGTTGAACCCAGGGCCTCAAGCTTGCATGCTTTGCAAGTGCTGTACAACTGAGTTGAGCCCCTAGCCAATTTTTTTTAAATTTTTGAGACAGGGTCTCCCTAAATTATGCAGACTGCCTCTGGTCTCTAACTTGCAAGCCTCCTGAGCCACTGGGATTACAGGCAGGTACCACCACGCCTGGCTTTCCTATATCCCTTCTTGATAGCCTCCAACCTTACTATGCTTTCTCTAGCTCCATTGTTTTTCTCCCAATCTCCCCGGTACATGTCAATCTCTCTGTTTATAGTTTATAATGATAACTGTCTCATTTTTATGTTAATTCTGTAGCCATTTTCTTCTGAAGAGTATTAGAGAATAAAGTTTGGTGACCAGTATACTATAGGGAACCAAGAAAATAGCATAGAAGTTAGTCAGACAATTCATGGACTAATGTTAATATAAATTCAAATCTCAGTTGTACTGTCTTGTCTAATTTTCTTCTATTCTCCTGACCCAGCTTCTTTACCTGAGGAATAAGTATAATATAGTTATTGTGAGAATTATGTAATATCTTTGAATTTCTTGGTACATTGTTAAGAGCTCAAAAATGGTACTCCTGGTATATGTTATTATTCAGACATTTAAATGAAACTGTATGGTATGCTTGATAATAAAAAGTATCAAATATCTCTGAATAGCATACCCTGAGTGTCTATAAAGTAATGGTAAGAGTTTCTGAATATTTAAGCAAGTATATGAGACCAGTTAAAGATCTCTGTGATCATCTCTATGATTTTATAAATACAAAATTGGCTTAAATCCCTGGAATTCTCACATTGGTAGTCATCAACAATTCACAAGGTATTTTTCAATGTGATGGGGAAAAGCTTGAAAAACAAGATAGCTACCTTCCTGGATGGCCATCTTTACAATCAGAGCTGATCTGTGAGATGTATAAAATACAATAGATATCACAGAGAGTGACTTTCAAGGCAAAAATCATAGAAAGGATAATGTCTGCCTGGGTCTGTCAGAATTATCACTCTGCCACTGTGCTATTAGAAATAACCTCGTAGAGATTCCCACAAGCATAGAAAGTGAGACAAGCTACCAGCACTAACATGCTAGGCTTTGAATAACCCACTCAGAAGTGGCTCCTTCCTCTATCAAGCCTATCGACACAATAGCCTGAGCTAACATCTGACTGCAGTCTCATGATAGACCCTTAGCTAGAACTGACAAACTGAGCTGTTCCCAAATATATGGCCCATGGGTACTCCAAGATAAATAATAATTATTATTGCATTGGGAGGCACAATAGTGTTATGTCTTATGATAAGAGAGAAGGGGAAGTGATTCCAGCTCTAGTTTCTTCTTTCAGTCTTCAGATTTGTCTTAATGTTTTCCTTGACATCTTCTACTAGAAGACCTTCTAATCCTTTTGTTTTTTTCTTTCTCTCTTTTTCTCTTCCTTCCTTCCATTCTTCCTGCCTTCCTTCCTTCCTTCCATCCTTGCAAATGCTCTGCCACTGCGCTGTACCCCTACTCTATTTTATGATTTTTATTTTGGGAAAGGGTCTCAGTAAACTTCCCTGGCTGCCTCTGGCCTAGAACTAGCAATACTGCTTCAGCCTCTGGTGTCACTGGGATTACAGGCAAGTGTCATGATGCCTACTTACAACTTCCATTTCTTAAAGGGCCTTTGACTTAATCAAGGACACTTAAGTGTCTCAGAGTCTTCACCTGTAACTAGAAAATTTCAAATTAATATTATCTCACAGATTTCTACTAGATCTTGCTGATGGTACTTGTAAGTCATTTTGATTCTTAGTTCTATTCTTTTTTATTTTTGTTTTATATTGATTTATATGGATTAAGCTTATAATATCATATTCTACCCACATCCACTTCATGAAATTGCTTTTCTTGGGCCATATTTGCACAGAATGCATATTCCACCAGCCACCATTTATCAGAGGGGCACATGAAGGTGAGAGAAGGAAAGGAATATATATATATACTCCAAGTTGTTTGTGCATTTGATTTGTCTCCTTGTGTAATCCAATCATTCTTAGGATCATGAGGTCTCAAACAGAGGTTAGTAGAGCAGCACTTTGTGATTATTTATTGGTTTCGCTTTGGGCTTTTTTTAAGATCCTACTAATAAGCCTCAGAGAATAGAGCACGTTGCAGTTTTTCAAATACTCCCTGCATAGCTAGGATATTAAAAGACTTGAGGTAGCTAGAAAGTTCAAATACAGTGCTTTGGTTCTTTATTCCCTAAATTGAACCTTGTTGTTGTTGTTAGGTGCTGTCCAGTCAGTGCATGACTCATAAGTGACCCTATGTACAACAGGAAAACACTGTTGTTAGTGCTTCTCTGTTATTCATAGGGTTTTCGATGACTGATTGTTTTTTGGGAGTGGGTTGCCAGATCCTTCACCCAAGCCTACAGCACCCAGTGTTCCCTGGAGCTCTCCCATCCAAGTACTGACCAGGCCAGATCCTGCTTAGCTTCCGAGATTGGATGGGATCTGATGCCAAAGTGGTACAGCTGCAGGCAAAATTTAACCTAGTTGATCTTAAATAATCAATATGTTTCAGAGATAAATGCAAAGGAGATGAATCATCAGAGTTCCATTTGACTTTGTGCATGTGGTTTGGTCTCTTTCAGTTTCAATTACTCATTAGTAAAATAGTAACTACCATGCAAGTTTGTAATGAGGACAAAATGTAAAGTTAGTTCCAGATACTATAAAATGGAAGCAATTATTAAAATGCTTTTCCCATAACTAAAAACACTGCACATTTCCTCTTAATTGCCTGGGTACATGCACGTAATTTACCTTTTACTCTCTTTGGAGTAATCATAATCTTTTGGAAAATGTTAAGATGATTTTTGGGGTTAAAAGGTTGGCAATTTCAGGTAAGGTATTTGCAATGGTCCTAATTTAACTATACTATAAGTCATTAAAAGTTATTTAAGAGTTATATGGAGTTTAGTACAAGTTACTACCTCAAAAGGACCTAAATACTATGCAATATATCCTTCAGCTAACTCATCTACATCTGTTATGATCAGTATTGCCTGTTTATCAAGAGCATGAGTTAGAGAATTAGATTCCTAATTTGAAGCTCCAGTTTGGCCACTTAACAAGTTGCTCAAATACTTTGAGCCTTAACGTGTGTGTGTGTGTGTGTGTGTGTGTGTGTGTGTGTGTGTAGATAATAATAGAGACTACACAGGAGTTTTGAAGAGATAAAACTTGGTACATATTGAATATTAAGCATATTTCTTGGAACAAGGAAAATCTCATTAACTATTAACCAATTAAGTCCCAAGAGATACACTGCTACTTAGGACATGGGCTGTTTGTATTAATTTAACAATTTATCTTAGTACATGGGCTTTTTGTATCACTTTAACAATTTATCTGGCTCACTTTTCCATAAGCAGAAAGCTTGGGTTCTCCTTCTTCCCTTGTTTTTAGATAAGTATTTCCCACACAGGCTCCTGGGCAACAAAAGAGTTTGAATTGTGTTTATGGTGCACTCTGGGAAACAATACTAAGTTCCATTTCTATCCCATAATGAAGGGTACCTCAAGCTCAAAGAAATTGGTTTATCCCTCTATTACACTATTCTTAAGGAAGAAATCAAAACTATAACAGTTAGATACAATTCAATCTTCTTCCATATTGTAAATCTATTCCTGTCAAATATCTGAAAATGATTTTCGTCATTACTGATGACATTGTGCTCTAGAAGTTTGTTCCAGATGGTCTATGGAGTTCTTATTACAATATTTAGAATATCAGATGTATTTTAAAGTGTTTATACCCAAAGATCCTATGTTAAATAAATGGGAAATGGGTAGAGTCCTGGGTGCTTTCTTAAGAATCTTCACCATTATTGATACTAGATACTATCAGAGAAACACTGGCATGTTTGATTGGCACAGCACAGATCTCTCATGGGTAAGTTATAAGTGCCCCATGTGGAATGCTATATGTACTATTTGCCAGTTCTCCTGTGCAAAATAAACTTAAATCCATGTCCTTAAAAAAATCCATGTCCTTAAATCCATGGCCAATAAAAATATTGGTTATGACTATCATGAGTGAATATCATCATATAATTAGCATTGCCTACATATGAGACAATCCTTCAGTTTTATGTGGTTTTAGAGAATTTTTTTTTACATTAGCCCCCAGACTTCCTGCTCTTATGTGGATGGGACAACTCAGATGTCTAATAAACCCTGGGAATACCCTTGGCTTCTCTCCATGCTGCTTTCCCTATTGTTTGGTTGTGATCATTCTCTAACTTTTGGTATATTTCTGTATTATTCTGATGTTCCCCTACACAAACTTTCTAAGAAAGGATTCAGGAGAAAAAATGTCTTGTGTCCTCATTTATTTGAAATATCTCTATTCTATCATTGCATTAGATTAATAATGTGGCTGGGTATGTTGGCAATCTTTACCAGTTACTCAAAATTTAGTAGCTTAAAAAATAAAAAACTCATTTATGATTTGCCACATAATTCTGTGGTTATAAAATTTGGTGGGGCTTTCTCATATGGTAGTAGTCAGCTGGAGGTCAACTTGTGGCTAGTAGATTTGGATGACCTTACTCATGACCTAGAACTTGACAGGAGCAAGGGAGGCTTCTTCTCACATGGTCTTGTATCCCTGTGCAGCAGATGTGTTCATGCAATGGTGGTCACAGAGTTCACAAATATTACTCTTCTTGCATTGCAGTAACTAACTTACTATTACCTGAAGCAAATCACATGGCTGAATCAAGAGTCAGGGGGAAGGCACATAAAATTATGTAGCAGAGGGGCATTAACATAAGGAAGGAATCTGTCCTTGTTTATCCAGCCTATCCTAATTTACAGTCCTGCCACAAATATTCTAAATTTCACATATAAATTGTGGCAGTCCACAAAATATCATCCCTTTATGCCATCAAGGTTCAAGTTAAACATGTCATGATTTATATAATGTTTTATATAGCTCTTCAGATGTGGCTCCTCTTAATGCAAAGTCTAGGAACTAAAATTGACAATTTATATGATATCCAAAAACTAAGATGCAATGGTAAAAAAGGAAAATAGGTATTCCCACTGCAGTGAGAGACAATAACACCATGGCTCCATCACCATTTGAAACACAATCAAGCATTAGCTAGCAGGTGGCCCTACTCCCAGGCATAAATATATTCCTGGAATAGGACTCATTGGTTCTCATAGAGTGGCTTCCTCTGAATGATTCTGTAGTCCTTTTTCTTACCCACTTTCTTACTCCTTGCTTCTGTTCTCTGGGCTCTTTGCTTTGCTCTCTGAGAATTTTTTTTTAAGAAGTAAGTCCAGTGTTTTTAATTTAAGCTGGTCAGATGTATATCTTTCTAAAACTTTGTAGGTTTTTTATATATCCTATGGTCACACTATACTACAAGTATCACATCTATGCTTCTTTTTGTGGCATGCTGTCTATACTTATGACATAGAAGGAGGCTTCAAGACAATATCTTCAGATTCTTAAGAGGTCTTTCTTCTGGCTAAGTGTATCACCTTAAATATTTCAAATATATTAATAAATGGCTTTACCTTGATTGTATTTTTGTTGTCAGCCCTCGTGTCTCAAACAGTAGAATTTTGGAGATGAGAGACTTTTATTTTTCCAACCCAGAAAGTCATGACCTCTCCATATTCCCTCCAAAGTCTGATTACAAACTAAACAATTCTTTCTTTAGTTTGGCTCTCTTCTTGTCTGTAGCCATAAGTAACAAAAAAGAGGCTGCAGATATTTTAAAAGTTCTGTCTTTGTCAAATCCAAACATTTATTAGGTACATTTTCTACTTTAAAATTAACATTCTTTTAGTTTCCTCATATCTGCACATCCTCCACATTTGATCACTATTTTTTCAGACTTTGCTATGTGACTGCACCACACTTTCGGTCTTTACCCACCTACCCACCCAAAAGTAAATGTCATATATTTTAAGTTTTGTTGTGGTAACACATTAATTCTAGTGCTCATCCCTATATGAGTTAGCCCTACTGTGCACACTGTGAAAGCTCAGTGGCATTAGACAATAATGGTTTCTTAGCTAACATTCTATGGATCTGCTGAAAAAGGCTGGTGTATGCTAACCTGATGGTCTCTCTTGAGCTTTCACATGCAGTGCTCATTGTGACCTTCTTGAAGTTAGGAAATATGCCTTACATCATTGGCTCTCTGGTTTTCAATGTTCTATATTGGGCGTACTCATTGAAGTTTTGCTGAATAAAGAAATGAAAGAAAATTTATACTCCATGCTAGATAGACAGGGAAACTCTGAGTTAGAACACTGGTTGTTCTTCCCGTAAATAGTATCATAAATCTAGGGTCAGAACTCAGAGGCTTACGGGTAGGTAATTCAAATGAGTGTTTCCAAATAGGGGTGAGACAAAACAAATCTGTGAGGAAAAGTAGTTCACAGGTTACTAATATGTACTAACACACTTTAAACTGTTCAGGTGAGCCCATGGTTCAATATTTAGTCTCTCATGCAGTGATCTTAAAATACATCATACAAGTTTTAATTGTTGCATTTTTACACAGGAGGAGAGCTGAGGAACAATTTTCTCTGGATATTATTGTTAGGTGCCATGGAGTCCGTGTCCAACTCAGAGCAACCCTACGTACAACAGGTGAAACACTCTCACCATGCTTCTTTGCTATTCATAGGGTGTTCAATGGCAGATTGTTTTTTTGAGAGTGGATTACTGGGTCGGTCTCCTAAGCCTACAGCACCTGCAGTTCCCAGTCGGTCTCCCATCCAAGTACTAACCAGATCCAATCCTGTTTAGCTTCTGATATCTGACAGGATCTGAAGCCATAGTGATACAGCTGCAGATCTCTGGATACTAGGAGTTATAAAACCAATAGCCGTAACAATTAATATTAAAGATAGTTTGCTATAATATTAAAAATAGCCTTTCACTTAGTCCTTACAGATACTTTATGAAGTGAGTACTACACTTTTTGCATTACAACAGTGAAAGAATGCAGTTAAATACCAAACTATAGGTATTAGGATTGAAAGCCAGATTCACCCAATTTCAGAATCTAAACTCTTTTTAGGAAGGCCATAGTAGATTGTCTCTTTCAGATTCCACTCTGAACCTGCATGGACATACGTAAGTTTCAGATACAGTACTCAGATACTTAGTTATTCTCCTGATCTCACAATGTGAGGGGAATGTAGCCTGTTTTACAAATTGATTTTAAATATGCCTATGGATTATGTAGAATGGCTATGAATGGATAAGTGTGAAGAATGAATTTTTTTCCTCACATTTGAATCCAGATCTTTGAAATAGTTTTGTAACATAAACAAAAGCAATGGGACACCGACACTCAATGAGTTGAAGGTGATGAGGCAAGAAGATCATAAATTTAAGACCAGCCTAGGAGACAAAAACTGAAAATAAATCCATGATTTTGAATGCAAAGTAACAACATCTTGGTCCATTTCATTTTTCAGCTTTTTTTGAAACTAGTGATTCAAACTCTTAATTGCTCCTTTTCCGAGATATGATTTTAAAAATTACTTTTACAGAAGTCTAAAAATCATTTCCTTCTGCATTTAACGTACTTTAAATGGGAACCAATGTGTAAAGTGATGACCTTAAGCACTATAAAATTGCCATCATCAAAATCTCAATGACACCTCCACATTTTCTAAGAAAACCCTCAATTAGAAAGAAAATCCACCCAATGAAAACACCTCATAACTTAAAAAGTATAGATATTGTACTGGACACTTAATAAAAGGATAAGCTATAATTAATAAGAGTAAACCCAGGAGTTGAAGTAGGCAGAAAATCCACAGATGTGGAACCCAAACTGAACAATGGAGAATCAGTACTCAGTAAACTGGAATGCTCATTGCCTTAGCCAGGAACGTTGGAAGGAAAAATAATCACTGTTACGAGGAAAGTATAACCCTGGGAGAGAATTTTCCAAGGGTTTATGCCAAGGTCTATAATGATACTATTATTTTCTCTATAAATATATTTTCTGTAAAATGGACCCAGGGTGATTTGATATGAAGACCTGATTCATTAGTGATATCCAATAAATAACAGCTATAAACTCTTACAGAGCATCTCATCATGAATTTCATTTCCCTTACAACATTAGCTTTAACTAAAGTGTCAAGTTATTAGTTCTAAGATTTTATAGGCTAGTTTTAGTAGATTCAATATAGTCTAGGGATATAAGTTGGTATTGGAACATTCTTAAACAATTTGCCATTGAATCTCAATTAAGGATAATAATAGAAACTATGTATTATAATTCATGTATGAGGGGATATATTAGCTTTGAGAGAGAAAAAGAGCACCTGGATAATAATTCATTTTTTCATTTATTCAAAGAATACTTACTGACTAATTATTACATGCCAGACCTTGCTCTGGGGCCTAGGAAGAAATGGGAAATAGGAGAAACAACACATGTATGTATGTATGTGTATGGAGATACTATCCTAGCAGATGGAGCTAGGTGATAAACAGGTAAGACAATAAATGAGATAATTTCTGACAGTGTTAAGAACTATGATGAATAAAACAGAATTATGTGATAGAAAGCAGGTAGTCAAGAGGTATGAATAGCTATTTCTTTAAAAACCAATTAAAATGAAGGCTGTGCTGAGTTCTAAATGTCAAGAAAGAGCCAAGCATGGTAGCTGCATAAATTATGCTTGCTTTATGCTTACCTCCTTTTGATCCACATCTGGTCTTATGTATGCACACCTCCCTCCCCGCCTCTCTTTCTCTCTCTCTCTCTCTCTCTCTCTCTCTCTCTCTCTCTCTCTCTCTCGGATAACCCAGGCATGACTTTATAAATCTGAGTCATGAAACCTCACAATGCTTGGATGTGAACCTTCTTTGATTATGATGTACACCTCCATAGCAAAGCTTTATATTAAGAGAGAAATCTCAAAGAATTAAAGGTTCCTAGAATCTTTTAAATATGTGTCTACCTGACTGGGTGACTTGATAATGTTTAAAGTGCATAGTTTTAGGGGTTTCTTTTGCTTTAACACTAACCTCATGATGAATATCAAGTTATAGGAAAATATCAAACAGGTTTTTTAGGAGGTTAAGGAATGATAGATTGACCTGTGTAAATAGAAGAACACTTCAATTTTTCAAATAGTGGAACATTAATGCCATTTCACCCAAGGGGAACAAAGTGACTTGCAAATCCATTATTTTACCTCCTTATGTAGTCTGCATATGGTACAAAGAAATTTTAACTAAATGCAAAATCAAAGCTTAATGGGAAAAATGAGAACATGAATATTTTTATTAATGGACTCAGCTGAAGTCTTCACAGATGCACTACCTAGTTCAGAGTTATGAAGAGTTAGTATTAGGCAAACAGTCTCATGTTGTGTCTTCTTAGCTAAGAAAATAGATTCACAATTGAGATTTGCATTTTGAAATATAACCTTGGATTATCCAACCTTGTTAGTCATTAACAAAGTTGAAATTCTTGCTTAAGGAGTTATTAAAGAAATCATTAAATCATGAAAATGAAAAGATGTTCTAAAATTCCAAGAACTCATCATGGAAAGTATAATGAATAGAAGACAGTTTCATTAATCTCATATAATTTTCTATAATGACTAAGGAATGAGTATAGTTAGAAACTGGAATGTTCTCTATTTCTGGTTTCTAATAATTTTGTCACTGACATTTTCTGTAGCTTTCACTTTTGAACTTCAGGTTCACATCCTAATTATATTTGCCAAGTGTCTAAAAGTTAACAACAAATGGAAAGATGTGTGTATCTGTGTGTATATATCTATACACAGCCTTGAGTGTCAAGATTGCAGGAACTGATTGGGTAAGATTTACTACTTACTGGCTGCTGGTAGAATTAAGTACATTCATGTGCATGCTATGCTGAAGATAGGTAAACTGAGTCTTATTTCTTTGGAGCAGGCCTGACCATCTAACTTGCATTTCTCCCCGATATGCTACAGCATAGTCATTTCTCATGACCCAGAGACTAGTCAAGTGTAAATTTTCAATACGAGTTAAGATTAAAGATGGAGACTGTATACAGATATCAAATCTAAGCTGACTTTCCAAAATAGATTTATCAGAGATAGGAGTGCTGGTACAGGCCTATAATCACAGCACTCAGGAGGCTGAGGCCAGTTTGGACTACATAGCAAATGTGAGGCCAGCCTGGGCTATGTAGAAACACCCCATATCAAAAAAAATAAAAAGGGAAAAGAAAAATATTTATCAGAATGATAAATTGAGTAATATCAAGTGTTTGACAAGCTAATTAAAAAATAATATCTCTCCTCATATTGTTTGAGTATCAAGCTTTTTGATGGACTCTTGAGCATGGACAAAGCAATAGTTATTTTTGAGTTCTTGGTGATCATGTCACTAAAAATTTTACCATGATTTCTAGTTTAAGGAATAGAAAGTAGATTTTTTTCATTGTTTTGCTAGCATTATGGTAGTTTTTATGGACCACTGGAAACCCAAAATTTGAGCTACGAAATGAAAAGAAATGGTCTTAGTGTAACAAAGATAAATATTTACACTTAATGAGATAACATTTGCATGAGTCCTTGACCTACACAGATAAATATAAGTTTTAGAACTGTCAGGTACTCTAGTTAAATCACAAGGTTGGCAATAGCAAGTACAGAAATAACCAGGGCTCTGTTACTTTTTTGAAAAAGTAATGTTCTATTGAGTTCTCATTATTTTTCATGTCACCTCCCCCTGCTTTAAAACAGGTATTTTAAGGTTTCCATTTTAAGTTGGTCCATCAAAGTGAAATCAAGCTCCCCACAGCTTACTGGGGTACATAACTGGCCAGCTTAATCTATTTTATCACCTGAACATAAATGCCAAATTCCCTAAAGTCTTTCTTTTAAAAGATGAGTATATTTGGTCTACCATCCAAGGTCAGATACTACACTTATTAGGTGTTTTGAAATATATTATATACACATGCACATACACATATACATATGCATAGCAGGTTTAAATTTTTCTAAACAGGAGACTTCCCCACTCACTCAATAACTGACTTCGTGGTTTATAGTAGGTTTCAGAGTAAGAATTTGGGTGAGAATCTTATCTATTTCCTTGTTTGACTTATTTAAATCCTACTATAAATACTCTAAGGCAAGTATCAAATGTCCTCCTTCTACTCAATATAGTTTGCCTACAGCAATTTTGTGTGTGTGTGTGTGTGTGTGTGTGTGTGTGTGTGTGTGGTGTGTGTGTCGTACTGGAAGGTTGAACCCAAGGCCTCATGCATATTTTTTGCAAGCACTATACCACTGAGTTGCACCTCCAGCCTCATTTTTATTTTGTATTTTGAGATAGGGTCTTGCTAAGTTACACAAACTGCCTCTGGCTCTGTCCTTGCAATCCTCCTGTCTCTGCCTCCTGAGTTCCTAGGATTATAGGCCTGTGCCACCGTGCCCAGCAGCCACAGTAATTTTTTAATGAAAGTTTCTGAAATAAATGAATTGTCAATTTAATTTCCATTTAGAGTGATGACAACAAGAGCTCTAGCGCAGTGCTTCTCAAACTTATGTAAATACAGTATTTTGTTAAAACTCAGATTCTGATTCAGGAAGTCCAAGATGAACGCAAAGATTCTGCATTTTTAAAAATTCCCCATGTGACTTAGATTTTGCTGTACCTCAGATCACATTTTCAGAAACATATCTAGCCCACTACCAAGGGTTGTGTTTCCACGAGGCAATGGCTCTTAGTGGTTAAATGATTCCATGAATTGGAGTCAAAGAGATATGAGCTCAAATTCTAGCTCCTGTACTTTTTGGTTGAACAGACACAGGAAAATTATTGAATCTCTCTGTGCCTTAATTTCTTTAGTTATAAAATGCAGATGATAATGTTACCAATATTGCATAGGGGTGTATATCATAATATTTAAATGAAATAAATTTGTGAAAATATTTAGTAGAGTACCTAGAATATGTAAAGCACTCAACAAATGGTATCTATGTAGTCTCATGATTATTTTCCCCCTTCTCATGCCTAAGATTATATGTTCAAAGAACTCTTTGTAGACTTAGTGAGATTAAAGCTCAAACCTAACCTTGCCAAATTTGCTTCTCCCAACATGCTGCAGAAACTGATATCTTGTATGCAAGAAGGCCAAAATTGTGAGTCAGGGCTGAGTGAGAAAATATCTAATGAAAAACAAAGAAACATAGAGGTACTACATAGTCATGTGGACTTTGTTATTGAAAAGATGTTTGTGTTTTTTGTTTTTTTTTTATAGTAAGATAAAGAAGAAAGGGGAATAAAAGAAGAGCATACAGGACCAATTTGTCAAGTGGGGAAAATGGAAAACCTATGCAGAAATTATGAAAAGAATATCCATCATATCTTCAGTAATCTTGTCCAGAAAAAAGATCTTGATATGAAGATTCATGGTGAATGATAGAATACTAAGCGTTCTCCAAGAAAACCAATAAGAGAGATTGGGGAGCTGACTAGAGAAAGAGAGAGGGCCCAACAAGTGGGGGCTTCCAGGCAATGTCTCAAGGAAAGAAACATCAGCAGACTATTCACAAAATCTCTGGAGTGTAAATTTTCCCCAGTGTTGACCTAACTTGAAGAAAGAGAGCAATGAGTATTTTTTTTCCCATTTGTTACAGGCCACCCAGACAAGTGCAGGAAACAGAAATTTAAATTCCCAATCACTTCTAATGCTCTACATGTGCTAGAAAAGCAGGTCTCAGTACCTGAAAGCAATCTTCTAAGAGTCATAATTCTTACAGGTAAAAAGTCAAAACACACAAAATGAAGAGAGCAACACAAAAATGATAGATGCTAGGTTTCTAAACACCAAATTACAAGGGAGACTTTCCTGTTTATACACTCCGAGAACCACAGGGAATCATTTGCGATTTTTCAATGCCCATTGTCATCCTGGGAGACACTGCACAAAAATCAATGTTTCTTGCAAATCAGGGTGATTTTTCAACATGACTATCATTTTTTTTAACTCTTTCTTTGTCAGAAGACCCAGTAAAAGCAAGCAAATTGAAGGAAGTTTTAATAAGTACTTTCAGCATGTTAAAGCTGAAATAAAGGCCAGTGACAACTAAGCACTATAGACCAGAGAAAAAAAGATGCAGTAACTATATACTGTGATGAAATAAAGTATTTATCCAAAATATGTTTAGTATTTATGACCTAAAGATTATGTCTTTTTTTGTTTGCATGCTCACTTTCTGAAATAAAGAAACCATTTTATGAACAATGTAGAGCTGAATCAATGATATAATGAAAGATGCAAGTATTTTATCACTTGACTGATAGAAACTTAGGGGCTAAACATAGAATGTATTAGGGTAAAAATAACCTAAAATTTCTTTTAATTCAAGCTCTCAAATGTAGTTCAATATTTCGTACCACACACAAACTGAATCTGAAACAAAATAACTAAATATATGTAACTGCTTTTCTGAATTTGTTATCAAAAATAGTGACACTGGAAGAAAAGAATGGATTACCTTTTATCAGGGACAAGATTATTGATAATATTCTTCTGCAATTTTGAGAGTTCAGTTATATGAGGCAACTTTTGTATTCATCTTCAAATAACTGAAGCTTAAGAAATGAACAAACACATGTATATGTATTTGTGTGTATAAAATCACAACTTTCTCAACTTTCTCAGTTTTTATATAAAATAAGACAATAATATTGATTATAAGAAATGATTGGTAGAAGTAACTGTCTTTTATTCAGGATTCTTTAAAATACTTTAGGAACAAAGGTACATAAACAGCTCCAAAACTATACAATATTTAGGAAGCAATTTATCAAGAAATGTCCAAGACTTATTTATTCATTAAAGAGAATAAATTAAATATAATCACATAAAGTATAATAAAACCAAAGAACATAAAAATACCTGAGTAAAAGGGGAGAATTATTTTACCAGGTAGAAAGACTCAAACATTATAAAGACATT